>CAOJBJ011458044.1:0-11497 GCA_948291685.1 Euphorbia celastroides | reverse complement strand
CACCAATGGGTTTAGAATCAAGTCATGGGCGAGACCTAGCACTGGCTTTGTTCAAGGGGTTCGGTTCATTGACGCCATTATGCAAAATGTCCAAAATCCTATCATTATTGACCAACATTATTGCCCTCACAATCTAAATTGTCCCAAAGAGGTAATGACACTAATATATAAAAATAACTTAAACATTGCTTTATCCCACAAAAAAATATCGAGTATTCTTATATATTAACTGGATTTGTATGTGTAATTGTACGTAATAGGTTTCTGGCGTTAAAATTAGTGATATTGTATATGAAGGCATACGAGGCACATCAGCTACAGAAGTTGCTATGAAGTTTGATTGCAGCTCAAAATATCCATGCAAAGAAATAAGGTTAAGCAACGTGAAATTGACACATTCTACACATCAAGTCCAATCATTCTACACATCCATGCCTAGTACGACCTGAAAGTTGTTTGTAAAGGAGTTAAACTTCATCTCACTCTATTAGTTGATTCTTTGTATCAGTTTATCCATTGCCCTTGATGACAATTAGGGTGGCTAATCAAGTGGCTTCCATATGATGTAGATATTCTTTAATTATTTTCTTCCGTTATTTGTCATATTGTAATTTATGGGCAACACATGGTATACGATTGTGCAAACTTTGTATAGATGAGATGTGTAACAATAGACATTTGTTGTTGTTGTTGTTGTTCTTTTGAAGAATATATTAGATTTTTATAATCAAGTTAGATACAAGAAAATACGAGTAATGAATACGCAAAAATAATAACAAAAGCAACCATTATGTAATTTGACCATGAGAAAAGAACTGCGTCATTATCTCAGATTGAATTTTAACGTGTTGAGACACTTCAGCCATGAAGCCCGAACAGACAAGGCACTATAAGAGGCTGAGTTCGTGAAAAGATTAATGAAAAAAAGGGAATAACTTTCAATATAGAATTGTAACATTCCTTTACTCCGTGCTGTTTTAAATGCAAAAATGCTACTTGAAACTAGAGCTACCTTAATGTGAAATAGGAAACACGTGCTTCTTTGAAATGATTGATAGACTTGAAAAAATATACTTTATGTTTCAGATTTTATTTTTACAAAACATGTTTGTGGAACTTTGTTTTTTAAAGTATGCTCGTGGTTTTAGAAATTAGTAAAAATAATTTATTATAAGATATGTTTTTAAAAAATTGTAGCTTTGTTAATGGTATATCAGTTATTTCAATCAATTCGATATTCTTATATATTAACTACATTATTTATAAATTATTTATCAAAATTTGAATAAGTTTTAGGAACGTGACATTTAATTGTAATTTTCTAAAGTTATCATCAACTTTCAATGAATAAAAATATATGTATCTCTCAAAATTTTTTTTAAATTTATCACTAATGTGTTGTATTATATTTTTATAAAGAAAGTTACAAAATTTCACTTCAAAATGGACAAAATTACCCTTCTGAATGTATTTTAAAATTTTATGGAACCTTTTGTTTTTGCTAACTTTTGAAATCAAAAATATGTTTTTGAAAAAAAATAAGGTCGAATGTTCACTTTAGTATTCTAACTTGTCCAAAAAGTTCATTCCGGTACCCAAACTCATAAAATAACCCTGCAGGTACTCAAACTTATAAAAAATGACCTCGTAGATACCTTAACTTTAAAAAAGTGCACCATTTTACTACCTCAATGCCACGTGTCAACATTTGGTGAGTGTGACTTTTCAACCTTTGACTTTTTACTCGCAAACCAGAAGTTGACACGTGACACTGAAGTAGTAAAATGATACACTTTTTTAAAGTTTGAGTACCTATGAGAGTCATTTTAAGAGTTTGGATACCAGAACAGATATCGGAATAAATTAGAATATCAAAATGAGCATTCATCAAAAAACTAATTCCACTAAAATGTGTTTTGCAAGGCCAAAATCAAAGCCATGTTTTTGAAATTTACCTTAAAATGATTGGATGTGCATCAAATATATTTTATTCTCAAGTTTCAAATAAGTACCTTAAATCAATTAATTGAGGGTATGAGATTAGTAATTTGTTTTAAAAAATTGATATCCTACCTGTTGTGTCTTCTCGTATCTTTCCACTCAAATTATGTTACATGATTCATTTACTTTTTTCCTTTATTTATTTCTTTCTACCAATTTTCATTATCTCTTAATTTCCTATATAATTATCAATTGTCAAATTTTAACTGGAGTATATATAAAAACATAGGTGTCCAGATAATATTTTTTTTCAAAACATGTATAATCGGTGATTTTTCCATTCTCCAACCACAAAAGACTAAGAGTCTGTTTGGGACCAATGGAAACAAGAATCATAAAAGAAAGGAAATGAATGGATAGTATATTAAAGGAAAGGAAATGTGAGAACCATAAATGAATGAGTAATATTGTGTTTGGGAGGGAGAGAAAGGTTTTTAAAGTAAATGAAAATATAAAATTACATATACATCCTCATATATTTTCTTTTATTATCAAGAAACCTGTAAAACAAAAGGTAAAATGAATATAAACGAAAGGGCAGGTTTAAAGCACTGTCCCCTTTCCGTCCAGTTCCACCCATTTTGGTGGAATCGATTTTGTGGATCTGGTAGGAAATGAGCTGAACCTTGTTACTTCCATTTCCTATCAAAATTAGAATTCTCACCGTCCCAAGCACGGTGATCTCATTCCCTTCCTCTCCTATCCCTTGGTTTCCTAATATCCAAGCAAACCCTAAGAAAATTCTGATCTCACATCAATAATATATTAACATACAAATCTACTATCATATATACGTTCCTTCTAAGTTTATTTATATTCTTACATATTAACTTTTTAACACTTTTGTCTATTAAATTCCACATTGCCATAACAAATAAAAATCGTATTATAATAAAGTAATTAAAAAATTCAATAAAATAGCTAGTAAAAATTAGAGTCAGTTCATAAACTCAAAAACTCAATATAAGATTGATCATTCGATATAATACTAAGATTTTTTCTGTCACGACAACAGGTAAAAACCGTTTACATTTCGGAAAATCAATCACATTTTACTTGAAATTTTATTACAATTAATGTAGCATATACCTACTCGCATACATGAATCATCCATAATCCAATTACTGCAAGGGTGAACTAGCTAGTGACACTGAAAGCAACCTACTAAGCTTATGTATACATTAATTTATACATGAATTTGAAATTGAAATATTATCAAAGAAAAGTCTGCATATTTAAATACTTACTTTGGATGACGATCCTAAATATATAAATAATTCTTAGAGTGGAAATTAAGATATCACAAGATGGTGGCTTGACCAAACGTGGACTTGAATATAAACTGTATACGATTAACTTGAGCAAAGTACATTAGAGATTAAGCCATAGTAAGCCTTTTCTGTTTTTGGGCGCTGTTTTCTTTAACTTTCATTGTTTGCATTAAATGTCACTTAGCCCCTACTCTATTCCATTTTCTCCACCAGAAAATGGGGAAATGTACAAAATTCACTAGGTATTCGTAATTTGCTGTGCTCTAACCAATTATAAATACCCTTACACCCTTCAACTCAACACAAAAATATCAACTTCATTTCACTCAATATATTTTCTTCATACTCATTCACAATTGATAACCTATTTTATTTTCTTGACCTTGTACTTATATACTTCGTCAGGTTGAGGGATATGGCAAGATTTGTATTCTCACTGGTGTTATTAGTGGTTTTGATTAACTCATACATTGACCCGTCATTCGGAAGTAGCACTATAAGTTATAATGTCCTTGAATATGGAGCTAAACCGAACGGGGCAACTGATTCCAGTAAGGCGTTTGTTGACGCCTGGGCTGCAGCTTGTGCTTCCACTGCAAATTCTGCAATGATTTATGTGCCTAAAGGCAGGTATTTAGTAGGACCTATGGTCTTTAAAGGTCCTTGTATGACCCGTTTTATTACTATTCGAATCAATGGCACCCTCTGGGCCCCTGGGGACTACAATGTTATTGGTAGCTCTTACAGTTGGCTGAGCTTTGAAGGCGTCAATGGTGTTTCTATTTTGGGTGGCTTTTTGGATGCCAAAGGTACTTCCTTGTGGGCTTGCAAAAAATCCAAATCTGCTGACTGCCCTTTAGGCACTACGGTATTTATGTTTATCCATTGCGTTAGTGTTACTAGCAAGCTACATTTATATGCTTTTAAACTCAGTTTATAAGTCGGATAATTTTGAATTGCAGAGTATTAGCTTCACCAACTCAAACAACATAAAGATCAAAAGCCTAATGTCTTTAAATAGCCAAATGTTCCACATTGTAATCAATAATTGCAAGGATGTTTACGTGGAAAATGTCAAGGTGGTAGCCGATGGACTCAGTCCAAACACTGATGGAATTCATGTGCAATACTCAAGCAATGTGGCCATTTTGAAATCTTCCATCAAAACCGGAGATGATTGCATTTCGATTGGGCCTGGTACTAAGAATTTGCGGATTGAAGGTGTTCGATGCGGCCCTGGTCATGGCATTAGGTTAGTGTTATATATAAACAATTTCATTCTTTTTGTTTAGTACGTTTTTCAATTCTTATGTAATGACTTAATGAGTGTCAAATATTAACTAATAAGAGTTAATTTGCAGTATTGGAAGTCTGGCAAAGGATGCAATCGAGGAAGGAGTTCAAAATGTGACAGTGAAGAAAACAATATTTTCTGAAACCACTAATGGATTTAGAATTAAGTCATGGGCTAGGCCTAGCACTGGCTTTGTTCAAGGGGTTCGCTTCATTGATGCCACTATGCAAAAATGTCCAAAATCCTATTATTATCGCTTCATTGGGCAGGAATTATTTGACTTGGGCCGATTTCTTATTTACTTTTGAAAATTGAAGCCACACAAGTTTACTTAGAATCAAATATTTAAACAATAATATGAAAGAAATCCATCAAACGACGATGACCAACAAAAAAATGACTTGGTTTCCTTCAAAATCCACCAAAGCAAATTAATTTATTAAAAAAACTTCAAAATATAAAATATTTACGACATGTCATTTATGCTCTTTTACGACAGGTCATTTATGCTCTTTTACTACAGGTCATGTATCAAAAAAACTTCAAAATCTAATTTACTCGTTGATTATGTGCCAAATTCTAGATGAGAAAATTTTAAATTGGTACTCATGGATTTTGTTTTGCGTAAACATTTGTAATTCAGTATTGTCTGTGCTTTAAAATTTCACAAAATAAATGTTTGTAACAATAAAATTTTTAGTGTCACAATATGTCTTTTTTTGTGATAATAATTTTAGTGACAGTCAAATTGTTATCACTAACAACGCAGCAATAGAGAAAATGTCTCATATTAAACATATAACTAATTTTGTAATTTAAGACCTTATAATTGTTATGACTTTAATCATCATTTAGTTAGTGTTATGAAGTTTGATAGAATGGGAATCAAAGTTCAAAAGTAATCAAGTAAAATGTTACAGTAAAGTAACGATACTAATATGCTTGGGCCCGTGTGAAATTGCTTTTACAAATTGTATCGTAGTTTTGAAAATGTGATAGTTTTTTAATTATTAGTATAAATGACTAGCATGCACTGTCTAAATAAAAAAAATATGATATTATATAAAAAATTTGTGAAACCAACTTTTAAAGGCAACAATTCTAGTAATAATTTCAAACATATCCTAATGATATACAGTAATTAAAACTTTTTAACAATCTCCTTAAAAATAAAAGAAAAATTGTGATTTATAACCAAAATTTAAAATTTTTACCATATTTATCCCCTAATTACTCTTTTAACATTCCATAACCAAAATTAAACTTTTCCTTTTTACTTGCATGTGCTTCTCTTCTTTCTCCCGTTTCTCTTTTCCTTCAATCGCAGTTGAGCTCTTCCATCTCTTCTCCTTGTATGTGTTTGTTTGCCTTGTTCTCTAAGTATCGTCCTTCTCTACTGATCTCTTATCCTCGTTCTTCTCTTTCTCATTGATCTCTTCTCCTTCATGTGGTCGTTTTTCTTGTTCTCTAGATCTCGTCCTTCTCTTTGTCACCGATCTCTTCTCCTTTTTTCTGTTTCGTTTACCTTGTTCTTCAGTTTTATATTCTTCTTTGTCGATTGTTGCTTTTGATTTCGATTTATCGGTGTGCTTTTCGATCTAAAAAATGAATACCTTTTTTCAATCTCGATGTATGATGTTATACAATGATGCAATATATACAATGATGTTGATGTCTAGTATTATATCAACGATATATCCTATTATAGCATTTATATCAATGATATATCCATGAATTGTCTAGGATATAACATCATATATCAAAAGAGGATAATAAAAAAAGTGCGGAGATTGAAGAAAAAAACAAAAAAAAACTAAAAAGAAGAGAACCAGAAGTCGTGGAAGTTGGTTTTGGGAGTTGAGGGGTTATTTTTATCATGGATGAAACAGGAACGTACAGTTTTGAGTTTGAATTTTTAATTTTAGTTACAAAAGGTATGAGCCTAAAGGTTGGTTGAAATTGAAACTTAAGATAAGTATATTTTTGTGTTTTTTTCCAAAATAAAATAAAATAAGAAAAACTTAAAAAGATTTGACAAGTCACGTGATGTCAAGTGGCTAAACAAGATGGAATAGAAGCTGAAAAGAGAATGGAATAGAAAGGGTATTTTTTGATGTCAGGAAACTTTTCATTGTTTATTTTCACATTTACACAGAATCTCATCAAATTAACTGTGCATAACTTTTTTGCACTATGGGAAGTTGGTCCGAGAGATTAAAATAAATCTTATTTTTACAATCAAACGAAAGAAAATAAAATAGTAGCAAGAAACAGGAAGGTTGGTTTGTCTTATTTGTCTTTGACTTGTTTTGAAGATAAAAAGATTTACATCACAAAACGGAATTGAAGTGTGAAAACAAGATTGTGTACAAATCTCAAAAAGACTGCTAACTTTGTAGTGTTATCGAGATCCTTGAACCCTATTTTGATTTCAGAAGCACTCTTCTTTATAACCCAAAAAACACCACTTGTGTTTCATTAAACTAAACTTGAAGCCTCCCTCAAATTTGGGTTTCAGACTCCTCCAGAGGAACCTTACCTTAATAACAGCAAACAAATCCCCTTTTTCTAAAAATGGAAGACAAGACCGAAATAGATAAAATGGACGATGTGATGTTGCCCGGATTCAGGTTTCATCCAACAGATGAGGAGCTTGTTGGGTTTTACCTGAAAAGAAAGATCCAGCACAAATCTCTGTCGATAGAGCTCATCAAGCAGGTGGACATTTACAAATATGACCCCTGGGATCTGCCAAGTAAGTTTGTTTTTTCTTTAATTGCTAATTTTTTTGATCATGGGTTGATTAGGGATTTTGTGTGATGTGAAGAATTGGCGACGACAGGGGAGAAGGAGTGGTACTTTTACTGTCCGAGAGACAGGAAGTACAGGAACAGCGCGAGGCCCAACAGGGTAACAGGAGCCGGGTTTTGGAAGGCGACTGGAACCGACAGGCCTATTTATTCATCGGACGGAACAAAGTGCATTGGGCTGAAGAAATCACTCGTCTTTTACAGAGGCAGAGCTGCTAAAGGGGTTAAAACTGATTGGATGATGCATGAATTTCGCCTCCCTTCCATCGCTGATCCTTCTCCTAAGAAGTTCCTTGATAAATCCCTCCCTCCTAATGTAATTCCCTCTTCTTTTAGTGAAACTTTAAGAGTTACAAGGACATTTGTGAAGTTTAGAGGCAATAAGTTTTTTGGAACAAGTTTAAGTTTGAGTTGTTGTTGATAAGTTAAAGATATGTATGACATAAATTGATGTGATTGGTTTATGGAACACTGCAGGATGCTTGGGCGATATGTAAGATATTCAAGAAAAGAAATTCAATGGCACAAAGAGCTCTTAACAACTCCTGGATTTCCCATTTCCCAGATACTGCTACAACTGATCTTAATTTACTGAACCAACTGCCAAACTCTGCTCATTTCGCTTCACAAAACATTTCCTGCAATACCCAAATGGAATCAGTTTATCAAATATGCTCGAAAAACCAAATTCAACAACAACAGAAATCTTCTTCTTCCAATTTCTCTGCTTTAGGCCAACTCTCATCCTCTTACAAGCCATCAATGTTTCCTGCTGATCTCAACACAAGCTTCATGTTTGAAATTCCGTCTTTAACAGGGGATGCAAACAAGGACATGGATTTTGAAGGGTCACAGAATCAGTTGAATGGTTTTTCAATAAGCATGGGGGAAGAAGAAAGGAAGAATGAAGAAATTAATCAATGGGGAAGTGTAAGGTCGATGGGATTTCCATTTAATTTGGGAGATGGAGACGCGTGGGATTCACCTCCTTGTCCTAGTGACATTTCCTCCACTTTCTCATCCAGCAAATGCTATTCTTAAATCCTGTTGCTCATAATCAGAGATGGGATTTTAGTGTAGGATTTTGTATTGATTAGTTGACGGAGATGAACTCCAGATTATGTTATCTGTACAGTTTTCATATGTTATCTTACTAAATTTAATTTCCTTTCTATGCTTTTGAATGTTAACTGATGAAATCAAAAGAAAGTAACTATGACCAACCGCCAACAAATGAACCCTCTTTGCTAGTAACTTTGTAGTAATAATAGTAAGCGGGATCGTCAGGAACGTGTAATAAACTGTCTATTGGTGAATAGAAAACGAAATAAAAGAAAAAAAAAATTGGGTTTTTAGATTGGATTTGTATTTGAGAAAAACTAAATGGTAAAAAGCTGAAATTATGAGAAGTAAATTATATATGCGGAAACTCTTTCAATTAAGGATGCTTTCGGCACGAGTTCAATTGATGACGGGCAAAAGAATAAACTTTTCACATTCAACTAACTGGTTTAATCATGAATTAGAATGACCAAAAATATATGTAAAATGAATGGGACAGATTTTAAGTAGCTAAATCAACCCCTCAATTCCGAAATTTACTTTGTAAATAGTTAACAATGTTTAACTTTAATTCAACTGTTTATGATAGCACAAACGTGATGTTGAATTAAATCGAATCAACCAGAAAACTTTGTAAGAGTTTGATTATTCTAAAGTCTCAACCTATCAGAATACCATAAACAAGTTAAGAGTAACAGTTCATTGACCTTCCAAAAACAACAATTGGGCAAACTAGTGAAATCGTAAAGTTAATGATAGAAGAATATTACCAATTAATTTGAAAACTGAATGCTGAAAGGAAAGAAGTAAAAGCCTCACAACTGATAACTCGGCCTTAGAGCATTTCCTAAACCGAAAAAAATGGAACTTAGAACATCATGGAGTTGAAGGAAAACATAAAGACTGATATTAAAAACATAATGAGCTGCTAATACACGATGAACTATAAGAAAAAAGCCGGGCAAAAGATGTTGTATCAGCGGCTAGAGAGTTGGCTTTTATAAGCCAAGGAAATGTGAGCAAAAAATTCCTTTCAGCCAATACAATGAACCAGAGAAACACAATGATGCAAAGGATGATAAAAACTAAGATTGACAGCTTCGAATATATTTCCATGTTGCTCATCAAGTTAATAAAGAATGATTGTTTCCATAATGTTGTGGCTGCACATGTGTAAAAAGATAACCAATCTAGATCCCATAGTTGTTAAGGGCGCGCCCGAGGCGCGCCTCAGGCGCGAGGCGTACCAAAATTAAGGGCCTGCGCCTCACCAGGGATCAGGCGAGGCGATGTACATCGGGCGCGCGCCTTTTGCTCCAAGGCGCGCCTCAAAAAATTCGTAAAAGACGCACTGAAGCGCGCCTCAGCATATTTCATGATTTTTTTGGTAATATTTCATGCTTTTTAAGGGTATTTTATGGTTTTCCTGATTTGTATCACGTGGGGTATTAAATTGCAGTATATATATAAGTAAAGAAACTTAAAAAGGCAACTAATAAATACGATTGATTTGAAATAGTTGTGATTAATGATAGTCTGTTATCATATCAAATTCAATTTCACCAATATTACCAAAAATAATTCAATTTCAATGAAAGAGAAACAAAGAGGCAGCAAAGACAGAGAAAAGAGGCAGAATTCTTGGCAAACACTAACTTGGTCTGCGTTTTCTTCAGAAAAAGAGCAGAACCAGTCCACGTCCATCACAATTAGGTATTTCATCTTTTCTCAGTTCTTTTTTTTATGTTCTTTACCCTTCTAGTACTCCCTCAATCTGTATATGTACAGTCATACTGCTGTTCTGCTGCCGAAATTTGGCGTAGTAACTACTATTATACTTATTTTTTTTTCTCTAGTTTGACTCAAAGTAAAAGTGCTTTGTATTTGTTGTTTTTGTCTTAATGTGAATTGAGTTTGATGGTAGCTACTTCAGGTTCTATGGCTGCTTGAATATTGCTGGTTTTGTTTTGTTTTATTTATAAAATTATATAATTTTGGGCTGTATTGACATTTCATGTTACTATGCAGGTTCTAGGGCAGCTTGTGATTCAAAAACTCCATCACTTAAGACAAACAAAGATCCAGGATGGAACTATATTGAGATAGGCCAAAAGTAGTGTTTGGTAATTTGGTAATAGATTATTCAGTCGAACTTATTAGGAAGGTTTTATCATTAGATTGGTAGTGATTTAACTATTTTTTATAATTTAGTACATTTCAGATTTGCTAATGGTTGATATTAACAATTTACAAAAATTTTTGTTATGCGCCTCGAGTTCTCGCGCCTCAACGAATCTGACCCCCTCGCGCCTTAACAACTATGCTTGGAATTAAATACTTGCTGCTCAGCTATAGAGATTTAGAAGGCATTTATATACGTATAGAGACAAATGCAGAGATGGGATTTTAAGCAAAACTGCATTTAATTGTACAAGTTTTGTGAAGTTCCAGCTCTCTGAGAACTTCCAATTATGGAACACGTGATCAGCAGTTGTCCCGAAAAGCCGGAAAAGCTCAGAGATGTCGTAAGCTCAACAGTTCAACAGCTGCTTCAACCATTGATCTAAGTAAGTTTCTGACACGACTTTGGAATTTCGATGTTTGAAGCATGTCTACAATGTTGATTCTTTGGGAAAAGCGATCCTGAATAGTAGAAATTTTAGCTGTATTCATAGAAATGTTTTTGAAACTACACTCATACAACATTTAATTGAAATGACTGACACACTGTTATGTTTTTTTAATTTAATGTATTACAATTATATTTTTCGGTTAAGTGCATGTGCATTGAGAAGGGAATAAATGTTCAAAATTGCCCATCTAACTTGGTTTTACAGGCCTGTTTATGTTTTGCCAAGTTAAAAAGAAAAGAAAGCGACCAGTAATACGATTATTGGACAATTTCAATTACATATAGGGAGGCATGCAGTAACATTTATATATCATGAATCTGCGATTAGTGATTGAAGTGTGAGTTTATACAGTAACATTTCCTCAGCTTCTCTCCATTCCAGCATTCTTGCTTCTATTTTCTTCTCCTATTACTTTTAGTTTCTTCT
>CAOJBJ011457212.1:0-11442 GCA_948291685.1 Euphorbia celastroides | reverse complement strand
TTCAGTGTACTGGAGAAAGAAAGTCAAGTTGTAGAAAAGATGTTTAACCATATATGTGAAGCTGCGGATAGAACATCAGAATTCATAGAAGAACTTGATTGTTTAGAGTGCTTCACTAATGAACTGGTATCTGAAAACGTGAAACTCCAGACTGAGCTACTGAGGAAGGATGACATTATGAAAGGATTGCAATTTGACCTGAGTTTACTTCAAGAATCTGCATCTAACACAATGGATCAGAAGGATAAGATTGAAGAAATGACGACCTTGTTAGAAGCCTTGGAAGATGAGCTTGTCTTGAAATCAAAGGAGCTCAACGAAGCCATTGCTCATAGTCAAATGCTTGGAGCTCAGCTGCAGGAGAAGACAGGGATTGTTTCTGCTCTTGAATCGAATCTCACTAAGAAAACTGAGTCTTTGAAAAGGTTTTCTAGCGAAAATCAGGAGCTGAGATCTCAAATTAATGAAATGTTAGCTGCAAGATCTTTAATGGAAGAGGAATTAACAGAAAGGAGAAATCTGACTGAGAGCTTGGAAATGGAACTTTCGCAGATGGTTGGTACTCTTGGCCAAATGAATAGTACAGTTGAATCATTGAAGAATGATGTGGATGAACTAACAACTGAAAGAGATCAAATTTACACGAAAATGCAAATTATGAAAGATCAGCTCGAAAATGCTCAGGCATTGGCAGAGGAAAATGAAGCTATGGCAATGGAGGCTCAACAGGTAGCTTCTTTCACTTTATTAGAAGTAGCTTATTTATTTCACTATAAGAATGTTTGAAAACCACATTGTTGAAAATAATTGCTAGTCAATGTCTAAATGGGAAAAGCTATGCTGTTATGTGTGGATGCATAGAGTAATAGACAGTGAAGCATTAATTACTATAAGAATTGTCGTCTTGTGCCTAATTCTGTTTTGTTAACCTAAATTCCAGATAGCTGAATCAAAGAAGATATATGCTGAAGAAAAAGAAGAAGAGGTGAAGCTACTAGAGAGGTCCGTTGAAGAGCTTGAATGCACAGTAAATGCACTCGAAAACAAGGTTGGACTTTTAGAAATTTGATCAAGGGACTATTGTGAACTGTTTCATAAACTAGTTAAGCATTTCCAAACGATCATTGAATTTCATTTAACAAAACGTATTTCTCCATGTGTTAGGCTGACATTTTGAAAGAAGAGGCTGAACGACAGCGGTTGCAAAGGGAAGAGCTGGAAGCAGAGCTTCATGCTGTTAAGCATCAGATGCAAAATGTTAAAAGTTCTGACATTGATATGAAAAGGTTAGCCTTTAATCTGTCTCTCCGGCATTCTCCTATTCATTTCAAATGTTGCTTCAGATTAACATCATGCAATTTTCTATTTCATCTGCAGGCTTTTAGATGAGAAGGAAAATAAATTGAATGAAGTGCTGAAGCAATCACAAGTTCTCGAAAAGAATTTAGCTGAGAAAGAGGCAGAGGTCAAGCTATTTCCATATGTCAACTGTCAACTGTTTTGAAGTGAGCTATTCAGTAATTTATTGACATTTATGCTTTTCTTACACTGCAACAGATTGTTCAATGCAAAGCACATATCTCTGAGTTAAATTTGCACGCCGAAGCCCAAGCCAGTGAGTACAAGCAGAAGGTGAGTTAATAAATCTATCTTGATTTTACTTCCTCAAATTCTCTAACATTTCTGACGTACTGCTTTGATAACAGTTCAAGGCTTTGGAAGCCATGGCTGACCAAGTCAGACCCGAAGGCCATTTCTCCAGCATTGCAAATTCTTCATCAAACAAGCTGGAGAAGAATGCTGCAAAGTCTCGGGGTTCTGGTTCCCCTTTCAAGTGCATTGGCTTGGGTCTGGCTCAACAAATGAAGTCAGAGAAAGATGAGGAGCTTACAGCTGCAAGGAAGAGAATTGAGGAGCTAGAATCCCAAGCTGCCATTAGACAAAAGGAGGTGAACTTTGTGAACCCAAATGTGAAGTCACATTTATGTTGCCATCATTTTTTCTGTAATATCCAGTTCTTTCTTTGTCAGATATTTGCACTAAATGCAAGATTAGCAGCTGCTGATAGTATGACACATGATGTCATTCGAGATTTATTAGGAGTGAAGTTGGATATGACCAAATTTATGGTAATTTCTGTCACTTCCGCTCAATAATTCATTCATTAGCAAGAGTAAAAACCCAAATGAAGATGAAAATTGTGTTTCTAGGCCAGTTTACTTAAGTTTCTATATGGTTAATGGCAGTCATTATCGGATAGCCGTCAAATTCAGGAGATAGCTGAGAAAGTTCAACTTAATAGCTCAGATCATCAAGCCAAGGTACTTTTGGTTCATATGGAAATTAGAATTACTTTAAGATTCTTTCTCTTGATGAATTTTTTCTTGGTCATTACAGTCGCATCAGGAAATTGTGAAGCTCAAACAGCAGCTTAATGGATTCATAGAAGAAAGGCGAGGGTACGAATATTTTGCCACAATATAAATTTTAAGGATTTGCCTCCATCTACCATAGAAAAAATGAATAAAATGTGCTGCAAATTGATGAGCTTTTCACTTTCTGTTTTCCCAGATGGCTAGAGGAGATTGATAGGAGGCAAGCTGAGTTGGTGGCTGCACAAATAGCATTGGAAAAGCTTCGCCAGCGAGATCAGATGCTTAAAGCTGAAAATGACATGCTAAAGGTCAAAACTTTGGACTATGACTTGGCTGTTTTGTTTCAGTCATCAGAAAAATTAAAAAAGACAGCAGGATTTTATGTTTAATTTGCTTTGACCAACACAGACGGAGAGTGCAAATTACAAGAAGAAAGCAATGGAACTTGAATGCGAAGTAAAGAAGCTGTCAGGCCAGCAAAACCTTCACCAACGCATTCATCATCACGCCAAAATCAAGGCAAGAATAATAAATCCATTCTCTGTAATATCTTGAGTTGAGCCAGGTCTTGCAAATTAACAAAAATTGGATTTGTTTTGATACAATAGGAAGAGAACAATATGCTTAAACTCCAAAACGAAGATATTAGTGCTAAGTTGAAGCGCACAGAGATCATTCTTACTCGAGTAAAGGAAGAGCTTGCCCATTACCGAGCCTCCATTGGAAAAACTCCAAACATAGATTTTGACAAGGAACAACAACTGTTGAACAAGCTGAGGGAAAGTGAAGATGACAGGATGCAAATAGCACAGAAGTTATTGAGCCTATGTACCAGCATTCTGAAGGCAAGCATATAACTTCTCCTTGCTTTGTTTACTCCATATTTGAAAAGCTTCATTGGGATTAAACTTGTTACATGATTGAAACTTACAGGCAGCTGGAATCACAAAACCCGAATCCAACATAACCCCAACTGTTGCTGAAGAAGCACTTGACAGGATGAAAAACAAAATCTCTACCCTGGAAAGAGAATGCCAAGATCTGGCATTTAAGGTAAGCATACATTTAGCACAGTTAGGCTCTGTTCTTTACTTTACATTCAGTTCAGTTTAGTTAAGTTCAATTCAGCGAATTAGTTTTTGTTTAGTTCTGCCGCTAGCGGCTAGCCATTTAGTTAGAAAGAAAAGAGCCATAGAGTATTTTTGTGTGAAGATTTGAAATTGAAGTGAGAAAAATGTGAACTTTTTTTGTGGTACAGAATAGGATCGCCAATGAGAAAATGTGGTTGAGTGAATTAATGCCTCTAGCATCACCACCGCAGATGAACTGTCAAACGCCACCACGAAGGAGGAGAAGCCCTTTTCTTTCGGCTTTGGACCGATAGCAATTTGATGGAGTCAAAGTTAGTGAGTTGCTAACTGTTTCTGCAAATGGAAACATTGATTGATTTTGTTCATTTTTTTTTGCTCAATCTTTATATTAATAGTTGAGTTTGTGTATTTGTTTGATAACCATGTAAATAACCAAAAGTGTATATATTCAATTGATTTTCAGTTTGGCTATTCAATTTACTCTATAATGGTGAACAATGAATGATAATGCATGCCTTGCACAATCTTTTACTTTTCTATCTGTTTTCTAACCCTGGCGAAAAACTAGGGACGATAATTCTCATATCAACCTTAATTATTTTCCGCTTGTTTGCTAGTGTTGAAAAATGTGATGCATTCTAGCACAACATTGAGTATTTTCAAAAGTTGCTTTGGTAACTTGTTTTAGCAGTTTTTGGGGACAAAAATTATCCTGTCAATTTAACCTTTCAAAAGTTGCAGTGTATTGATTCGTTCCGCGATGTCATATGCCCAATTATGGTTAGTTTGACTTTTCAAATGTTTTCATTTTTCTAGTTTTTTCAGTAGAACTATTTGATGATGGCAAATAATGCTAAATACATCGGGACCACTAACTTGTTTCACTTACGAAGGGTTGAATAGAAATATTTTAAAAACTAAACATATCAGGACCCCTAACTTGTTCCAATTGTGAAGGGTTGAATAGAAATATTTTATAGGCTAAATATATTGGGACCCCCAACTTGTTCCAATTATGAAGGTTGAATATAAATAATTTAAAGGCTAAATGTATTGGAACCCTCTAACTTTTTCTTAATAGTCTCTCGTTTCATGAACTATTAGAAACTTCTTTTACTCTCTACCAATTTACCTCTTGAACTTACAAAATATCTATCATTTTGATTGGCTTATATTTTCAAAGATATAGATAGCTAATCAGAGGTCAGGCATATAGATTTATTTTAAATAAGTTCACAGTTTAGAGAAAATTTGGAGCAGAGTTAAAAAAAGTTGACATGTATTTGGCCTAAATTTCAGGCTAACTTCTTAATCAGTTCGCACGCAGTCCTGTCACATGACAATATGTCTTATTCTATTTCAGTTTCATCTTGAAAAACAATCTGAAGAATCCTGTTCCTTCAAAAGGCACAAGTCCTAGCTTCTCGATCTCGTATCGCTCTACCGCAACTTCACTGTTTTTGAGTTCTTCAGTTCTTCAATCAATTTGCAGCAACAGAGCTTGTTTGTGGAAGGTCAGTGGTCAATGATTAAGATTTTCACTTTCTCGATGTTCTCTGTTATTTTATTCCCTGTTTGAAGTGATAGTTGGGCATTGTGCATTTGAATTTCAGGATGGATTGAGTTTTTCAAAGTTGAGCAAGCGAAATGGGTACAGGCCAAGGGCATTGCCAACTAGAAACTTGATGGTTAGGAACACCAAGCAGGAAAAAGAAGTGCGAGTTGCTCTTCTCGGTGCTAGCGGCTACACTGGTGCAGAGGTTTGTGCAATTTGGTAATCGAATTTTCATGGGTTAGGAATCCAGTTTATCTGGCATTTGTCATTGGTTATGCTCATTGTCTTTCTCCTTTCAAAATGTCCACTTTTTTTAAATGTGAAGGAGAAGGGAGTTTCATATTTCCATTTATGAAATGGCAACATATTGATAAATTAGGATGGCATGCATCTGTGTGTTTAGCAACTGCGGCTACGCAATACTTCTGCGATAATTTTCGTTGTAAATTTTCACAGTTTAAAGGCTTATATTTTGGTGTCACGGCTTGTTGGTTGTCTTTTATTTTTTGGAAGTTGCATTGAAAGCAAAAGTTTGAACAGAATGAATTGATGGTATCTACCCCTTTTTGGTCAGATAATTCGGCTACTTGCAAATCATCCATTTTTCGTGGTTACCATTATGACTGCTGATAGAAATGCTGGTAAATCGATCGATTCAGTGTTCCCTCATTTTGTCACGCATAAGGTATGACTCGTCAAATATTCAGTTGTCTACTAAAAAAGTGGACATTATTCTTTCTAGCTTAATTTTGAATTTATATCCTCTACTGGTTTTCGTAGGGTCTACCAGATATGGTATCTACAAATGATGCGAATTTTTTGGATGCGGATGCTGTATTCTGTTGTTTGCCTCATGGAACTACACAAGTAGGTTATCATTTCAAATCTATTTGAATACATTTTTCTAGTTTTTGATCGAGTAATGGGGTCAATCGTTATAAGCTGAATTTTTTATGGACCTTTTTGTATATGCTGCAGGAAATCATCAAGGGTCTTCCAAAGGGTTTAAAGATAGTGGATCTTTCTGCTGTATGTTTCTGCTCCTCAGTGGTTTGAATTTCAGTTGTTTGAGTAATCCAAATAATCAATGGTTTAATATTCTAACACAATTTCAGGATTTTCGATTACGGGATATTTCGGAATACGAAGAGTGGTATGGGCAGCCACATAGAGCACCTGATTTGCAGGTTAGGTACTTAATATCTATATCTTTTGTCTTGTCTTCCTTGAACGGCAGTTGCCCTTTTGAGTCCATGATGTTTTTCTGAAGAACTTATCTCATGTGAATCTAGAAAGAAGCTATTTATGATCTAACTGAGATATTCAGAGAAGAAATAAAAAATGCACGCTTGGTTGCTAATCCCGGGTGCTATCTAACTGCCTCTTGTTCCCTTGATCAAGGTTTGCGTCTGTTGTTGTTTCCTCATATTTCCTGCATTATAGTTTCAACTGCCTCTAGTTCCTTTGATCAAGGTTTCCCTGCATTATAATTTTCAGCCAGGAAGTAAAATCATTTTTCTGTAGGAAGATGATTTTTCGCGAAATCGTGTTACTGTAACACTGAAATAACTGAGATAACTGAGGGAATTGTGTCTTATGGAGTTACAAGGCATCGCCATGGTGATTCTCAAATATGGAAACTACCCTCTTGTTATGAATTGTATAATCTTATAATATTACTAAGAAAACTGTCGGTATATCACTAATTCCATGGAATTATATGGTTTGAAATCGCAGTTCCAGAGATTGAACAGGGACTATCTAGTTCGAAAGTAAGTGTCAGTTTTACCCCGCACTTGATGCCAATTGTAAGTGTAATTTACATGCATGATAAACACGATTTACAGACAATTGTTTGATGCGGAAATGGTAAAAGAGTAATGTCCGGTTTCAGTTACAGAAGAATACACGATCTAATGTTCTCTCTGTCTCTCTAATTAGACTCGTGGGATGCAATCTACTATATACGTGGAAATGGCTCCTCGAGTCACAGCTGAGGATTTGTACAAGAAATTGAAGGTTTCCCATGAGGTATATTTTTTTTTTTTTCCGGTTTTAGCTAGTCCAAATTTTAGGATAAATGTGGAAGTGGAAGTGGAAGTAAGTATAATGGCATTAAAATTGAGTATACTTAGCCTTAGGGGTGAGCAAAGTCGGTTCAACTGGACAGATTCGAACTTAACTGGTTCAACAAATTACCGAATTTGATTTCAATTCTATGAAATATCGATTTTTCATCATAAATTTATTATAAAAAATCGATTGCAATTAGGTTTGATTTGGATTCTATTATAAGTTTTGTTCGGTTTGGTAAAACTTATAATGCAAATTCGGTAAATTGGTTGAACCAATTCGATTCGGTTCGATCCGAATGCTCACATTTGATACCTAACTTATATTAATCGAGTATATTGACTGCCTATTTAGTTCGAATAAGTCTGTTGGACTCGTAAATCTGGCAATTTGCCTTTACTGTTTGTGTGAAGAGGAACTCAATTAGCTTGATTTGGTCAAGTATTAAATGTGCAATAGCTTTAAGCCTAGTAACAACGGGCATTCAGAGCATAGAACAGGAATTATAGTCTCCGAGATCTGTCATTGATCATATGCATAATTGCTATTTTCATTTTGTTTATCGTCGTGATTCTGATCAACAGTTGTTTTTCTTTGTCAAAATTTAATCTTCAGAGTGAGGAATTTGTGAAAGTGCTTGATAAAGGAGTGGTTCCTCGTACCCATGATGATCGAGGTTCTAATTACTGTTACATCAATGTTTTCCCAGATCGAATCCCCGGAAGAGCAATTGTTATATCAGTTGTATGTATCAGTAGCTCTTTTATTCTGCATAATAATTTTTATTACTTTGATATTGGCTAATCTTGTAAATTGTGCTGATTGATAATCTCGTCAAGGGAGCTTCCGGGCAAGCTCTACAAAATTTGAACATAATGATGGGATTTCCCGAAAATACAGGGCTTGACTACCTGCCATTGTTTCCATAACACATTTAAGTGACCTCTAAAACATGTAAGCATGTATATAATATGTACATTTTTTCGATATAACTGGCAGTTTTGGATATTGATCCATCGTATTTGCTAATTTGCAAAACATTTATTTATTTTCAGGTGCCATTATATTCCAGAAAATTTTGTTTGTTGCCGAATGAGTCTCTTAGATACCAGTCAAACTATCTGCAGCTTACTTTAAGTTGGATTACTCCAGATGTAATTACGAGAATTGTTGCTCTTTTTCGAAATGATAATGATTTCCATTTGGACACTCCGAATGTTTTAGAAACTGCTGTAATTTGTTTCGAATCTTCTGCTGTCCAATTAATTCCCGTTGTAAGTTCGAATGACTATTCCAACAATTTTGCCTCTGTTTAATGTTATTTGCCTTGAGACATGTCAAATAATCGAACGGTTCAATGTATTGTGCTGCTTATTCTCTTCTTTGAGCTTCAGGTTTATCGTAAGGGACTTTCTACAAAATACCAGATATTTTTTAATACCATCTCACATTCGACAGTTGACTATTTAATTTATGACGGATTATTCAATTAAAATAAAAAAATATTTAATTAAGTGAAATCCTTCGAACAAACATTTCTTTTTTTGTCATAAGAGTTTTCCTTTTTGATAAGATCGAGTAAGCATTTCTAACCGTGAATTTACTGTCTGAACTCGACCACTGAAAAACATATATCTCCGCCAAAACTGATGAACTGGACAGCCTGTACTCCTTCTAATGTATGTACTTTCTGATTAAACGATAATTTGCCAATTAGAATATCTTTTCTTTGTGCAAAGTAAAGGAAAAAGAAGAATATAATTAGATCTGTTAATAAACAATCGAGTGATTATCCTTTTCTCTATGCTTTTTACCTGCTAATTATTCTTTAGTTTTGAAT
This sequence comes from Euphorbia celastroides, assembly GCA_948291685.1. Taxonomy (NCBI): domain Eukaryota; kingdom Viridiplantae; phylum Streptophyta; class Magnoliopsida; order Malpighiales; family Euphorbiaceae; genus Euphorbia; species Euphorbia celastroides. Next base: position 2,508 of record CAOJBJ011457212.1, on the reverse strand, counting down.
TAAATATTAATGAATGATTATGGTTTACGTGTCCTCCACTCTAAACATCAAAGTTGAATCCTTTTCTTCCTTCTGTAATAGCTTTCATTGATATCAAACAACCCCAGTTTAATCATATCTCTCTTGCTGTTCTTATTCTCTGCAATGGCCGAATCAATCGTTTTCCGACGTTGCAGCTGAACTCATATCGAAGTTGGCTTCTTTTTCCTTCAATGAGATCGGGTTTTGTTCGGGTCTCAAAGAGGAGCTCGAAAAACTCGAGCAAACCGTTGCTACAATTGAACCCGTGCTTCTTTATGCGGAGGAGCAATCCCTTCACAATCTTCGAGTCAAAAACTGGCTTGAAATGCTGATAGAAGCCTTGTATGATGTTGATGACTTGCTTGATGAGTTTTCTACTGAGGCCTTGAATCAGCAAGATAGCTCGGGTGGCTCTAAAGTTGCTAAAGAGGTTCGCCTTTTCTTCTCTAGTTCCAACCAGTTTGCTTTTGGTCTCAAAATGGGTCGTAACCTTAGGGAGCTCAGACAAAGATTAGATGAGATTGCTGCTGAAAAGAGCAAATTTCATTTACACGAGCATTCTATTGAGAGGAGGCGCTTTGTATATATCGGGAGGGACCAAACCGACTTTCTCAACCCGAAGTTGTTATTGGTAGAGAACACGAGAAGAAGGCGATTGTTGAGGTTTTACTCTCTTCTGATTATGAAGAGAATGTGTCGGCTGTTGCCATTGTTGGATGTGGAGGAATAGGAAAGACTACGCTTGCTCGTCTTGCAAATAACGACAACGTTGTTCAAGAGCATTTTTATTTGCAGGTCTGGATTTGTGTTTCCAATGATTTCGATGTGCAACTTCTGGTGAAATCCACCGTGGAATCTGCAACTGGACAGATCATGCTAAACACTGATGCAAACCAATTGAAAAATCTACTGAACGATAATATCCGAGGGAGAAAAAACCTGCTCGTGTTGGACAACGTGTCGAGCGAGGATGTCGATAAATGGTTAAGCTTAAAAGACTTGCTAGCCAGTGGAGCCTGAGGAAGTAAAATTTTGATTACTACACGGCTCGAAAATGTTGTAGAGATGAGTCGGCCTGTTTTCACACATAAAGTAGGCTGTCTATCTGAAAACGCCGGTTGGTCGTTGTTCAGACAAATGGCGATCAAGCAGGGGCAACTGCCGAATCCCAGACTCGAAGCTGTTGGGAAGGAAATTGTAGCCAAGTGTCGTGGAGTTCCTCTAGCCATAAAGACGATTGGAGGAGCGATGTATTTTAAAGATCCGGAATCTGAGTGGGTTTTATTCAAAGATAATGAGATCTTGAAAATAGAAATACACAACAATGACATTTTTTCGGTTCTTAAGTTGAGTTACAACCATCTCCCGTCCCACTATAAGCAATGCTTTGCTTACTGTAGCTTGTTCCCGAAAGACTTTAAGATTCCGGTAGACGAATTGATACAGCTATGGTGGGCCCAAGGGTACCTCAAGTCAACAGAGTCAAGTGAGTGTCTTCGAGACGCGGGCTTTCAGTGTTTCATGGATCTTTACCGGTTGTCATTCTTTCAAGACGTGGAGAAGGACGGATTTGACAATATGGAGTACTGCAAAATGCACGACATAATCCATGATTTGGCGGTTTTAATAGCAGGGGAGAAATTTTATGCATCACATATGAGAACGATTCATATTCAAGACAACACTAGGCACGTGTCATTTCGAGGTGGTCCAAACTATCTCACACAATATTCGTCTTCCTTGTTGAAGGCAAAATAGATCCGAACGATTTAGACACAGGATATTGGACTCGAAACCAAGCAAGAGGAAATCGATGCAGTGTTTCACAACTTGAGATATTTGAGGGTGCTCGGTTTATCTCGGTTGGAAGTCAATAAACTGCCGAGTTCCATTTATAAACTAAAGCATCTAAGGCGTCTCGAACTTTCAGAAGCCGTGTATATCAAGAAACTTCCCGATTCAGTCATTGGTCTACTAAATTTGGAAGTGCTAAAACTAGAAGGTTGCACAAATCTCGAGCAATTGCCAAGCAATATCACAAAGTAGATCTCGACACTCGCGGCTGCTATAAGTTGAGCCATACGCCTCGGGGTAATGGCAAACTAACACGACTCGAGATGTTATCTGATCTTGTCATATCAAATAAGCATTCTAGTGGCGGTCTTGATGAACTACATTCGCTGAACAACTTGAGGGGTGAATTGGAAATCAAGAATTTGAGGATACTGAAAATCCTACAGAGGATGAGTTTTTTCAACATCTTCCTTCTCTCGGGTCTCTTTCGTTTTGGCATTGCTCATTTGAAACTGTGTTTAGTGAAGAGAAAGAGGCAGGGATCAAATGGGGTAACCTTAAAGCTCTTCGCTGTGTTGAGTTTCAAGGGATGGAGAACTTGGTTGCTTTGCCAGAGGGGCTTCAATATGTTAAAAATCTTCGAAGATTGTATATCTATGATTGTCCTAGTTTGGCATTAGTGCCAGATTGGAT
>CAOJBJ011456318.1:0-11989 GCA_948291685.1 Euphorbia celastroides | reverse complement strand
TGTGCACGTGAGGCACGAGGAGGTTTTCGTTTCTCTTTTCCGGAAAAAGAAAACGCCTATATAATTATTACAAAGAAAAAAAGAAGCTTTTATAAGAATTGAAAAAAAGCTTTTATTACAAAGAAACGAAAGAAAAGTATTATGAAAGAAGAGTGCAAAGCCGACTATCCCTATAAATTCATTAGAAAGAGACTGGAATTCAAATTCGAGTTTGTCTAATTATAGGGACAGTCAAAAAGTCTTAACTGCCTAAAACACTGATACATGTAATCTACACCAAAAAAAATATATGGACCGAAGAAATCAGCCGATCTGATTTAGTTGTGATGATTTTATGTTTTAGTATTGCTAATGATTTAGCAGTTGCTAAGACTTCACTTTATTGTTTGATGCTAACACAACAAAAGGTAGCCGTTGAATATTCAACTTTTGTAAACATGAAAGTAAGAAGAGAGGAATAATGAAGCACGTATGGTCTATTGGTTTTTAGTTTCGTTTATGGAAAAGTATAAGAAAATATGCTTTAGTTGTAATAATAATATTACTTTAGGTCATTACCATAATCATTTGGTCTCAACAATTAAGTTATTTTCTCATAAGAATGACTTTGTGTCTTATAATAATGCTACATTATATTTTCAAATTATTTAGAAAGTAAAGTGCTTGTATGACTTCATTTGTATATCTGAAAAAATTGTGGAAGTGATTTGCAATGGAAACACGTGAAAAATATTACACTCAGAGAAACAACGCCATTTAGAAAACTTGATATTGCAGTTAACAACTATTACAAAAAAAACACTTAAAGTCAATAATTATGCTATGTTTAATATGTAGTAGATATAATTTTTTTTGAAAAAAAGTAGTTGAATTAATGTCAAAAGACCATGAGCAACCCAAATAGGTGGAACTGAAATTCATATCCCGTTACGTCGTCCAAATAAACAGCTCTTATGGGCAACAAGATTAACATTTCATCCAAATAAACTAAATAAACTCAACTTAACAGAACTGAACAGGAAATTATAATGGAGACCAGGTCCTATGATGGGAAAAAATACCATACAATTGATGATTGACAAGTGTGCACACGGGTATTTTTCCACCTCATAGTACCTAGTTTCTAGTAAAAAAGCCCTAATTGAAGTTATTATTACTAAACTAAGTCAATTTTGAATTGAACTTATTAGTACTTATTTAAACTGTAATGAAACTTCGTTTTCTAATTATAAGTTGATGAGAAGAAAGTCTTACACAACAAAGCAACTGAACTCAAAGAGGCTATTGTTGACTACTAAGACGGTCTGCAACACAGTCCCTTAAAGTGAACATATTCCTGTTGTAGACAACAACGAGTTAACACAAAGCTTGTAACTTCAACAGAGCAAAGTTCAAAAAAAGTTCATATTATCTCGTTTATTTTATTTCCTTATATTTACCTCAGCATTATCGTACTGAAACCGAACAATAAAGCTGCAGGTGCATTCTGTTGCATCGTGCTCTCGCCTTTGAATTCCTATCACATTAGCATCCGAGTAAAGGGCGTGGTCTTCACGTTCCTGTGAACCAAACACAAGTACATATCACAAATGATGTTTTGTACAAGTAAAAGAACTCGATGGTTCGGCTTGTAAAAGTGAAGTGACTTGCCCAGAACGCCACATGTCAGCTTATGATTGGAGGTTGAAAGTCAAATTAATAACTAAAGATATCTTTGAAAAGTTAAAACTTAACCAGAAGCTGGCACATGGTGTTCAAGCAGCAAACCGGTTCATATTTGCCAAGTTCAGGGCATTTAAAGGTACTATAGAAAGTTTATGGTGCGTTTGGCACCAACATAACTGTAAAACTAACTGCACTTGTATTTGAATGATTTTATACTCGTACAAATCTAAAAATGTAAACACGTCTCGCTTATTTTTTATGTTTATAAGCAGTCTATAGATGTCAATTATATCTTGAATCAAGCCAAATCAACATGAAGTCCATAAGAAGAACAGTTTCTAAACTCAGTGGTAGCTATGCTTTTGAGAGTCCGGCGTATATAAAAGGCGTGATAGTAGAAATGTACCCGAAAGCACAAAACGAGGTCTCCCACTTTCACTTTGCCACATTCTGAAGGTTCTAAGGGAATAGATCTTTCTCGAACCGCTGTTTTCACATTCACCCATTCATCATGCGTGTTAGCGAATCCAGCAAATCTTACACGAGCTTCCTGCAATGTGGAAATTCAAAAGGTTATCTTGGGCCCAAGTGTATCAGTATGAAGGAAAAATCACAGAAACAAATTCCTGAGAAAAAGTAAAAAGAAAATATCTTACGAGTTCACCGGTATGAAGAGTTCGGTAGTTGATGAAAGCAGCAAAATCATACCTGAAATGCATATTTAAGCAACACTGATGTTGAGTATAACATGGATCTGAAGTTAATAATAATGCTGGAAACCAAAAAGGCATAATTCTACAGAGGTAAATGCACTTTATATAGTAGAATAAATCAGCTCTCAGTATTAGACAGATCTGTTCTTTAATGAAAGATTACATGTTCGGTTCCTCTTATGACTCGTTTCATATCAGTAATCAATTTCAGGGTAAGGACTTGCATTCCTTTAATAACTATTATTCTCACCATGCCTCATCTCTCCACGATTTTGCTTCGAAAGATAATTCTGATAGATCACTGACCTTCCCACCTGAAACAACATAGTTATTCCTCATTGTATAAATCATAAATGAATTATAAAAAAATCTCTCTAACAAGGTTATAACTGCAATTGCAAATAATAATACCCATTCCCACGATTCCAATTCTACTAACATAATGCAGGCAATCAAAGAAGTATATAACAGAATTTCATCCGGCAGAACATAGATTAAAATTTTTTATCAAAGACTAAGAATTAAAACTAAGGAATGGCCATTTGTACAAGGTAGGAAGATGATGGACTGCAAATCATTGATAGACAAATCTCTAACTAATTAGAGAGATAATGAAACTGAATTTGTAATTGATAAATGATAACAAATTGTATTCAGCTAATAAGCTTGAAGATGAGTTAGACAACTCAACTACACGCAAAGCGACATTGCAATCAATTTACACAGTTTATCAACAAAATGCACCGTATGATTAAAGTAAAATTAACTTCTATTACTGATTGATTTAGCCAAGTAAGAACCAGCTCTTCTTCTTTGTAACAGAAGACTCTAGAAGAAAGTTATCAGCCTAAGGCAAGAGAGTTATAAAGCACGAAAACAGGAAGAGAAACGGCAACATAAATGCACACCAGAAAACACCAAATGCAGCGTGTGTTTAAGTTTCGGAGAGGAGAACGTAGATGAGACAAGTTAGTGTCTAGGAGTTACCGAGCTTCCTTCGTAGTTCTAAATGTTCGAACCCCTTATTCCATCTGCTTATTTTTATAGGACAACAGACCGATATGCATCAGAAATCTAGATAGATGAGATATGTAGGCGACTATTAGGGGCCTGATATTTAAAAGTTTCCTTAGAGAAGGAAACACTTCCCAACAATTATAGAAATCGAAATGATCTTGAACTTTCCTTAGAGAGAGATCGAGAGTAACTAGCTGGAAATAGAAAATATCAAGTCGAATCAAAACTAAATAAAAGATCAAAATAAAAGATCAAGTCGAATCAAAACTAAATTCCATACATAATAAGATAATTGTTTCGGGAACCACTACATAAATGCGAATGCATACACTATGACAAAGTTAAATGACAACACCATAAAAAAGGTTACAAAAAGATGCCAACAAACACAATAACTCAAGATCATGCAAGTATTGACCTTTGGGTTTGTGAGGTGCTTCAGTTGAATTGTTTGCACCAGAAAGATCAATAGACAACTCCAGACCCAAAGGAGGAGGATTTAAAACAGGTCCTTTTTCCTTTTGTTTTTCCTGAAACCAACAATACACCTACAACAAATGAAAAGAAAAAAGATAAATTTACAGAAAAATTCCTTTTAAATCAGAAATTTCTCACCTTCCAAAATGTTGGTGGGAGGTCTTGGGTTCAAAACCCAACCTCTTCAAGGATTTACTAATTATTCAAAAAAAAGAAGAAATTTCTCAGAAATGGAAATGAAAAATACAACCTGATCCCATGTTATAGCCGGCTTTCCAGCTCGCTTTGCCGAAAAACTGAATCACATTAAGCAATATACCAACTATATTAGCTCTAGAAAAAAGTTTAGAACCTAAATAAGAAAAAGTCCATATTTTGAAATTTGATACTGCAAAAAGCTTTTCATGATTAAACCTAACCTAAAATTGGTAGCAAGCTTCTGGCAGAACTCTGCATCTAAAGCTTCTTCTCCTAAGTCCTTGTATAAGTTCTCCAACTCCAACAGCTTAACAACAATGCAAAATCACATGCAAGTCAGCCAGATTAGAAAACATAATTTGAAATTCAATAACACAGACAATTTCCTCAGTTAAACAGCAAAATGAACAAATCATACGATCAATTGCAAACATGAACACAATATATCAGAACCCAATAAATCAGATTACCATGAAAGTTCATAATTCGGACGGAAAATACCAGAAATGAACGAAATAACCGTTAAAATCATGAGAAAGACGGTATTCAGCAAGAATCCGAAGCAAGATTGATTGAGCTCAGAGATTAGGTTTACCGAATTGAAAGAAAGTGGAAAACGAAGAAATAGAGAAGAAATGAGAAGTGTGAAATAGGAAATGAAGATGAATTGTACCTCAGAGAGAGTGAAATCATCGAGATAGTCCATTGATTTGACTGTGCAGAGAGGGTTTTACTTCTGCATCAGTAGGGCACGTTTGGTATTTATGTTATTGTTAGATATTGCTGATTTGGAAAATAGCTAAAGAAACAGCTGTAATTAAATGTTTGTTTGGCTTTGTTTATTGGGATTGTTGTTGCTAATAGTTTCATATTGTCTATTTTAATCTGCCAAAGAAAATAATGTTTTTTTGAAAATTGAAAGACCAGACATATCTATTGCGTTATCGAGAATAGTTTTAGTTTATTTTGGATAGGGGTCTTATTGATGAGATGATAATCTCTATACGAAATGCTGACATGAATAGAAAAAGAATCGTTCGAATGAAAGCTACTAACACTACTGAAACGATTATTAAAATATTCTTAAAAGAGGGTTTTTATTGAAAATGTACAGAAACATTATGAAGACAACAAAAAAATTTAGTTTTAACCTTACGCCATAGAAGTAAGAAGCAAGGACCATATACCACTAATCTAAATTTAAAATAGTAATATCATTGTAGCATGATCTAGCTTTGCTTTGTGGAGGAGAAGATCTTTCATGGCCGAAGCTATATCAATTGTAGGCAAATTCCATCTTAACTTAAAATCAATGGCTTTGATAACATCGTAATGGAATAACAATGTGTCTTTTATTTCTCGTATGAGTCTTATTCTCATAGATTGTACATCTTTCTAGTCATTTTTCTCCTTTTTGCTTTGATTTTTGCTTATAAGTATGTGAGTCATGTTGTGCATTTGTTAGTTAAAGCAGTTAGTTCTTCAATGGGCATGAGAACTTGGTTCAATTTTTATCCACTTTTTATTAAAACCGTAATTCTGATTTGTGATTATTGACGGATCTTTTAGTTGAAAAAATCACTACAATCACAATAATCATTTTGGCAATATGAAACTATTAGCAACAACAATCACAATCGAAAGAAAAATCACTACGATGTTTATTGTGATTGTGATTGTTGTTATTGAGGACTTTACAGATTCCGTCAATAATCACTACAATCGTTTAACTTCACATAATTATGCATTGTACATATCATTTTGTTCTAAATATTATTAGCCGCTACTTCTAAGTCGATTTTACTTCACAAGCCGTTCCTCTGCACCTTTTTTTTCTTAAATTTGCCTCAATGAACTAACATTAAATCGAAAGAAAAATCCTCAATCCGCCCCGGAGGTGATTCAAACCTGAAATCTGTAAAGTCCATAAAATCCATCTTAACCATTAAACTAAGACTTCAATCACATCTGCACCCAGAAACTAAGCAACACTACCTGTATTTGAAAGTCAAGACCCAACAATATTTGAAAGTTTACATAAAGATTTGGATCAATAAGTTTCGTCCTGCCACCATTGAGTTTTAGTTTAATGTCACGTCATCTCCCACTTGCACACTTTTGGCTCCAAACACTTCAATTTTTTCCTTCTTTATGCGCCCAAAACAGCAGGTTTTCCCTTGCTTACTGTTGCAACCCTAACTTTTGCCATAAACCTAAAAAGTCCTCATAATTCCTATTAGATATTGATTAAATATACTAAAATCATATGTTTAACCATCAAATAATCAATGTAAAATTATGCCTATCATAGCCAAGTTAGCCATTAAAATTATGGATGGTATATGAACTTGATTTATTAACATAATAGTATATGAATTTGAAAAAACTTAATATCAAAATGTACGAATTTTATATTTTACTAAGGTCTAATGTATCGGGACCTCCCTGAAGGTTTCCTCAATAGCGTTTCGCCCCCTGAACTTTTTCAATAGACTTGGATTCTGCAGTAGCGGGAGTGAAGTATTCTGTAGGTGATGTTGAGTTTACTCGGGAGCATTTCGCTTCAAACCCTGATCAAGTGATTGTCATGAAGATTTCAGGAACAAAGTCCGGGTCTCTTTCCTTCGTTCTGTCTCTTGATAGCAAATTGGATCATGAGTGTTGCATCAACGGCTCGAATCAGATCGTAATGGAGGGAAATTGTCCCGAAAAAGGAATCCCGCCAAAAACAGGAGCTATAGCTAATGATAATGGAGAGGGAATCCGGTTTTCTGCTGTTCTCGATCTGCAGATTAGCGAAAACATTGGAAAGATTCATGTTTTGGATGATAAAAAGTTGAAGGTGGAAGGCTCGGATTGGGTTGTGTTGCTTCTAGTGGCTTCATCTTCATTTGAAAATCCGTTCACTAAGCCTTCGGATTCAAAGAGACAACCAACTTCTGAGTGTTTTGATGCTTTAAAGGGGATAGAAAATCTTTCATATTCTGGTCTTTATAAACGCCATTTAGATGACTATCAGAACCTCTTTAATCGTGTATCGTTTCAGCTCTCAAAAGGCTTCGGTTTGATAAATTGTAAGAATGATGTGGCAGTTACAACTGCTGAGAGGATAAAATCATTTCAATCGGATGAAGATCCATCGTTGATCAAGCTTTTGTTCCAGTTTGGGTGATATTTGCATATTTCATGTTCACGCCCCGGAACTCAAGTGGCAAACTTGCAGGGTCTTTGGAACAAAGATCTCGAACCAGCATGGGAGTATACTCCCCTTTTCGAATTTTTGTTTCATTTTTGTCACAATAGTATCGTTTTCGTGTTCTGAATCTTTTTTGTGATTAGGATTTTCTTAAGAACGTGGCGTACCCTTTATTGGAAGGATGTGTTTCATTCTTGTTGGATTGGTTGATTGAAGGTCATGACGGGTATATGGAAACTAACCCGTCTACTTCGCCGGAACATATGTTTATTGCTCCAGATGGTAAACCGGCTTCTGTGAGCTATTTGTCAACTATGGACATGGCGATTATCAGAGAAGTTTTTTCTTCGATTACCTCAGCTGCTGAGGTAAAGCTCAAAGCTATCTAGAAAAGTTATTGTTTCCTTTATTACCAGTATAAAATAAACTATTTGACAACAGGTTTTGGGCAGAAATGAAGATGATCTTATTCAAAAAGTGCGATTGGCTCAGCCGAGGCTTCATCCAACAAAAATTGCTGAAGACGGTTCTATAAAGGAATGGGTAAGAGAGTATTTTTTGAAAATGATTTTAACCCACAAACTGAAATGCTTCCATTACTTCTCTCACAGGCAGAAGATTTTAAGGACCCTGAAGTGCATCATCGACATCTATCACCTCCATTCGGGTTGTTTCCAGGCCACACAGTTACCATCCAGACAGATCCAGACCTTTGCAAAGCTGCAGAAAAAACCCTCGAGAAACGAGGTTTGCCTAAAATATTCCTATGTGTTACATAATTTCCATTGATATTGAATTGATTTCTTAGAGAAACTGCTGGCATTACACAGGAGAGGATGGCCCGGGATGGTCAACTGTGTGGAAAGCCGCTCTATGGGCTCGCCTACAGAACAGCGAGAATGCCTATAATGATAAAACATTTGATTAAATTTGTTGATCCGAGTCATGAAGTGGCTTTTGAAGGCGGACTTTACAGCAACTTGTTTGCAGCACACCCGCCTTTCCAAATTGACGCCAATTTCGGGTTAGCTTCTCGTTCTTTATAGGCGAAAAAGCATCCTATATAACTTTGATTTTTTCGTTTTTTACGCTGTTGAAATTGCATTCGCACACATTAATCAACGGTCAAGCGGATAGCAGTATACGAGATACCAATTTCCACACCTCCAAAGGAAGTTCTTGAATGCCTGATACTATTGTTAGGGGCCTGATACCACCTAAATGCATAAAATCGAGCGGTACCTCAAGAAAAAAGTTCCTAGGTGAGGATTCTAAAACATTGGCAGGACAAGATATAACATAAGTCTTCGATAATATGTCAAAAAATGCAATGAAAGACACGTATAAAATGCGTGACACATTTTTAGCCGAGTTCATAAATTGCAGCTCATAAGAGATTTTGTTAATGTCTTTTACTGCCAATGCTTTTTCCAGGTTTACAGCAGCGGTTGCAGAAATGATTGTGCAGAGTACAATGACCGATTTGTACTTGCTTCACACTCTCCCCCGAGATAAATGGCCCAACGGGTGTGTGAAAGGATTGAAAACTCGAGGCGGGTTAACTGTTAATATATGCTGGAAAGAAGGAAATCTCACTGAAGTTGGCCTTTTGGCTTTGTTAGAAAGCTCTATGCAACAGTTACATTATGAGGGAAATACTGTGAACATAAGCATTTTGCCTGGTGTAATTTATGCCAATGATGGAAATTTAAGTTGGGTAAATAAAAAGATATATTCAATTTAAAGTGTAGTGCATCGGTGAGAATATTAAGCACAATTGAAGTTGACTTGTAAATAAATAAATAAAGTGAATTGTGATTTTTAGGTTATTGTTTTATTACATTGATTCAACTACTTTTTCAACCATTATGTTTATTTTTTATAAAATGGTAAAATAAGTTAAAATGGATATCGAACAGTCAAGATTCTAATCACTGTTTTAAGAAGTGTTTGAGTTTTATGGATTTCATAGCTTATTATTTATAATAATAATAATAATAATAATAATAAGCACTCTATAGAATATAGCAATATATAATTTGATTAATTATTATAAAATACAAAGCTCAACCAAAACTTTTAGGCTAAATGCATAAATATCTTGTTGAACTTATTCATTTTGGTTAGCCAGCATGTTGAATTTTCAAAAATTACAAATAATCTGTTGAACTTGTTCAAAGTTTCAACTAACAATCTCAACTTGTTAAAAGTGCAATAAATAACTCCTAATGCTAACGTGATAAAGTTTGAAAAGACATATATTACGTCAATATTAGAGGTTGTTGATTTTAAAAAGTTGAGATAATTAGTTACAACTTTGAATAAATTCAGTAAATTATTTGTCACTAAATTAATGTGTTGATTGAAAAAAAAGAACAAGTTCCGCCGGGATTTATGGATTTGGCTAAATTTTTATGATACACATTTTTGAAAGTGAGTATTGTGGAACCATAAATAATCGGACGGATGAGATTCTTCTGGATCCAGAAATACTCTACACGATGATACACCGGAATATATCCAGCTCTTGCTTAAACCCTAACCAAAATCTTCGATTCACAGTCACCTCCTTGCAAAATTGCTTCGATTTAGTTTTTCTGATACTGTGATGGCTTCCCGCGTTACTGGTACCTTTGCTCGCCGGGCATTCTCCGCCGCCAGGGCTCCGTCTCGCCTCTCCTCGCCGCCGCTTCCCCGCCTCCGTCCGCCGGCGCCAGCTGCCTCCCCCCGGCGCTCCTTCTCGTTTTCTTCTTCGAGGTAATTGCGTGTAAATAATTGCCGAATTTAATTACCTGAATTGATCAGAAATCTGAAAATTCTTTACTTGCTCTTCTCGTACCGATTGTTGTTTGGAGTGTTTTGAAATTTATTGGATTTTTATTGTTGATTCGAGGGTTTTAGGTTAGAGCTCACTTGATTTGAGTATTTTGTGTGATATCAAAGAGATTTGGATTGTTTATTATCAGTTGTTATCTGTTGGTTGGTGTTATTAGCTGCACTTAATGAGAGCTTACCTACATGTGTAGAATGTAGTGCTGGTAAGAATGTCCTTCAAATGAAATAGTTATTAAAAAGTTTGTTTTTTTATGCTGTTTAGAGTGATTTGAAAGTTATTGGATTTGTATTGTTTGATTAAGATTTTAGCTTGGAGCTCACTTGAATTAAGTATTTTATGTGATGTGAAAGATATTTGTATTGTTCGTTATCAGATATTGTTCTCTGTTGGTTGGTTTTTTAACTGGATTTAATGGGAGCTTGTCTACATTTGTAGGAACTTGGGAGAATTGGGATGTATGCAGTCATTCTTGCCTCTGTATTCAGCTAATCTCCTGACATCACATCTCAATGCTAATTTGCGGGCTTTTTGTGAACTGTCTCATGGTACCTTCCGCCGTACTTGTCAGGATCGCTAGTAGTTGCTTTGTGAGTCTTACTGTTTATAGGACACATGATAAAATGGAAACATGATCTTTTGAATTGTTGTTATTCATTTATGTAACTCTGAATCACTCCAATTGCAAATTGTAAATTCTATATTTCCGTTTTATAGTGCCTTGTTTTAAAAAATGTGGTTCAGCTTCATTCATTTATCACACTAGGAACCTTGTCTGTGGTTTTTGTTGTTTTGTGAAATTTTGTTAATGAGAAGAGTTGGGATTGGGACTTATAGGGAATGGAAAAGACGGGTGATGCACATGGGCATTCAATCAGCTGAAGGTGCGAGATTATTGCCATAATTGTAGGTCCCTATTTTTGTGCTTATTGTTCTTAAAAAAAAGGAAGAACGAAACAAATAGGTTAACGCTTGTTTCATATCATTTTAGAAAGTAGGCAAATAACTTTCTGCATGAGAGATTAAATGTTGAACAGGATATGTTCATGTCAAGCTCTGCTAACAGATGATCTTCCCTTTTATTGTTTTATTTAGTTTTCTTGTAAGCACTTGCCCAATAGCTTCTCTTGAATAAATTATAAAAATGAATCTTAACCTAGAACATAACAGTCCAAAGATATTACTCCAAAGTACTGAAACCAACTCTAAAAGTTATATCTAACTCCCGTGGATTATGTATGTGCAGTTCTGTGTCCTTGATTTTGGTAAGTACTAACATAGTTACTTCAAACAGAAGGAATGTACTTGAGTTTTTCTCAATTTTGTTAAATTGGCAAGTAGCCTGTCTTTGTTAAGAAAAAATCTCTTTAAAAATTTACTAATTCCGTTTCACATGAAGCAAAAAAGTGTTTGGTAATACCAATTTTTCTTGTTGGACACGTCTATCCCATGTTACTGGATGTCTGACACGTATATGATTGCCTCTTCTTTTTGGTGCTTCATAGAAACGGAAGTATGGCAGATGGAGTGCACATATATTAGTTTACATAATCCTATGGCTGGAAAAATGCTGTTGCAATTGTTTATGCAAGCAACGGTGCTGAAGCATCAAATGTCTCCTTACAAAGTATTTCTAATATTTTGTTCAATTTAGTATGTGTCAGGATTGTCTTTCTAGCAAATAACCATAGCTGTCAAGGCGTTAGGCGCACCCTAGGCAATAGGGTCTATTTTTGCCTAGGCGAAGGCGCACATTAGGCGCACAACTAATTAAATGACTAGATATTCAATTATAAATATAATTAAAATGAGGAAATCCATTAATTTAAATTAAAAGTTAAAAGACTTCAATGCTAGTTCCTATATTTGACAGCATCCGTAAACATTCTC
>CAOJBJ011455444.1:0-12917 GCA_948291685.1 Euphorbia celastroides | reverse complement strand
GGTATTTTAAAGTTTTGAGTAAATCATTCCAATAATAATCAACTCTTTATGATATCATATAATTTTTACCATTTGATTAATGACTAAAAGAATAGAATAATTGTTTTACTAATAAATAATAAAATATCCAATCATGCGAATATTCTTATATTTCGTGTTCATTCCATTTCCCACTCCAATTACCGAATACTAAAAGCTTCTCATATATTAAACCGATATTTAACCTCGTATTGTAATCGAAACAATAAGAAAAGGAAAATTGAGTCTTGCCTCTATTTGAAGTTTGATATTGTCTATATTTTTCAATTTTGATAACAATTCGAAGGTCTAATGATAACATAAATCCAATTAAAAGATAAGTTATAAACTCAAAGCAGTACGATTGTAGCTACATCTGTATCATAAAGTACAAATGCAAAACTTATGTTTACACGTGGCACAATAGTTATTTGAAAATAACTCTAGCTATTTGGCTGATACATATATATGTATCGAATATTCCTTGACATGGTATGTGATATTACTTATTAGGTACTAAAGTTCTTCGCATATCATTATCAGAACAAATTAGTTTAAGCATATGAGGAGTTTAGGTGAAGTACTCTAACATTGTTCATTCAATAACGATAATATCTGAATTGAAATCACTTTAATTAAGTAATTTAGTTCAAAAATCGACAAAGAATTTGAATAATGTTTTTGAAAATTATGGACCCATAAATTATAATTCAAAAACTTTGGCATTTTCTTTGTGTTTGCTTTTTTCTATAAAGCAAATGATGCCGTTCTTAATATTCCTTTTCTACTCCGCTTTTTGTACTTTTCTGTGAGTTTTTTTCCTTTTTGATTTATACGTGTCTTTATCTTTTTTTTTTTCTAATACAATATTTAAATAATTAGTTCTATGATTTTGGTCAAATTATTCCATAAAGAATATTGTGAATGTATGGTCAGGTTTCTGAGTATATGGCGATATGTCACATCGTTACGAGCATGTATTTCGTTCAATTTATGATTTCTAAGTTGCACTTTCGTATTGTAATTTGCAATTCTGAACAAATTGTGTTTATCACAATGTGATTTCATATTCAGGTTATTATCATAGTGAAAAGTCATAAAAAAAAAGTGAATGAATTTGTGCTGCTAAAATTGTGGAATAATTTAAATATTTTTCTTTCAAGATTTTAAAAACGAAAATTAAAAAAAATCATATTTTCTAATTTTTTGAAAGATTCTAAGGTGGGCTTATTTCAAACGGGTAAACATTTCATTGTCTACCAAATTATTTGATGGGTGAATCCACTATAAGAAGAACCATTTCCACTCATAAATAAAACAGTAGATCGAACAAAGTTATGTTTATTTCATTTATAGTAAAGTAAGCATAACCTACACTTAATTTTATATATAACATGATTTCAAACTTGTGAATTAGCTATTCTGGAAATGATACACTAGGGATTAAAGAATTATTAGTTACATTTTAGTTAGGTGTAATATATCAATTCTCCTATAGTTGTTTATAATAGCCGACTTGAATTGCACCTTGTTTCCTTTCAACATTAAAAAATGGAAAAGTTAGCTCCCAAAAACTTTAAAAAGATGCATAAATTTGTGCTATCAATGCCAAATGTAATCTTTTAGTTGACTTTTCTCTCTCTAGCACTTGTCACACTGCATATACAAGATCAACCAGTGCATTTCGCAAGTAATAGAAGGCAAAGTTGTACAATTTTTCAAATAAACAGAAGTAACAAGGTTCAATAGGACAATTAACTGTTTCGGAAAAAAAAACTAGTTGATGTATTAGTCGCTTGTATTTTAGTTTTATTAAGCATCCATTGTGACAACAATGTATAGTGTCACATGAGCTCTTTGAATTGTTACGAAATTGCCTTATGTGTTCCTTTTTTATGGGAAAGACTTTTACCTATAACCCCATAGTCAAGGGTGAGTTGAGATTAAATTTTGGATTACTGACACGTGTTTGATACTTACAATTACATAGTTTACTTGAATTACATATTTTAAAGCAAGGTTTTATCGTAATGATGTTTAAAACTTCAATATACTAATTTGTAAAAGTTCAAAAGAGTTATAGGTAAGCTCATGCACCTATATAAAACTAACCAAAGAATAAAATTTTGAAACCTTTACCTAGTGGTTAAGGTGAAACTTGCAAACTTTAGAGATTTCTGGTTCTAACCATATTCATAGTGGATTAGAAATTTTCCATCCAATTTAAATTATAGAGTAAAATAGGATTTGAAGTAAAAATTGAGTAGTATGGGTTGAAGATGCCCTAACATAAGCCATAATCATCCGAAATCAAACAAAAATCTATTTATACCATATATATATCACATTTAGTAAAGATTTATAATAAATATTTATAAGGAGGGCAAACATATAAGCTGATTAATAAAATTTTCAAAGAACCAATGAGTGAAGTTTCATAAGGAATTGGGCTTAAAAAAGTTCAAGCCTCATACGTTACTATAGCCCAACTAAAATATTATAGAAAAATCCATGCAGCAATTTAAATGGCTCATTCAGCAAAGCCCAGGAAGAACCATATTTTATAATTGGGTAAACTTCATAGACCTTTCTTAAAGTTTCGATTTTTTACAAAATAACTTTTGAGATTTTTTTTGTAAAATCACCCTTAAGATTTCCTACCGTTAGCAAAAAGATACTTTTCCTTTCATGATCAGTTAAATCTGACGTGGTAAAGGGTATTTTTATCAAAACATACAATTTTACTCAATTATCCTAACCCAAATACCTATTTATCCTAACCAAACACAAAACCCTAATCCAGCTCCATCAGCGCCGGCGCCGACAAGTCTCCGGCAAGAACCAAAATCACCGACTACCGAGATCCGTCGTCGGGAAAACACGAGATCTGGCCGGAATCACCTCCTCGTCCTTTTTCCAACGAGATCTGCCAGTGAAACACACAAATGCACCACCGTTTATCACTCGCTGAGAAACCTGCAAACCCATCACCGTCGATCTGAAACCGAACTGAAATCGAAAAATCGGGAAACCAAATCTGAGAGGGCCACGCAAAGGGGAGAGAGAGAGGGCGGCACAGAGAGGAGGAGATTTGAGAGATCGAGAAATCGGGAGGCCAGATCTGTCGATTTCCACCATTTTCCAGCGCCAAAATCGGCCAGATCTGAGCCAACAGGGGGTGTTTTTAGGCCGGCGTTTGGGATTTGGTTGGTGTCTTTGGCCGGTGTATGAGATTTCGATCGGAATTGGTGCGTTTTCGACGGATTTGGGAGAAACGGGTAGGATTTGGGTTGTATCCGACGGAATCCCGTTTTCCCGGCGAGATTCCGGTGGTGGCCAAGGTGAAAAAAATAGGTTTGGTAGACTTTTCGAGTAGTTGGACCATTTTGCCCTCTTTCAAAATCAAATTTTACCATTTTGTCCCATTACCACGTCAGCACTTAACTGACCATGAACAGGAAATGACCTTTTTGCTAACAGTGCGATACCTCGGGGGTGATTTTACAAAAAATCAAAGGTGAGGTTTTTGAAGTTTATCCTTTATAATTTAATGGAAAAATTTTGACAAGATTGAGAAATTAATTCTTCTTTTGAGAAAATGCACACAATACTTGCAGATATTTTAAGTTAAAAGTTGTAATACCTATGCTTCAAAATATGTATTTGTTTCCAAAAAATACAAGCTTGAGGACAAGATAGTGCATATATATATATAGTCTAATTATCTAAAGGAATCACTGTAACTTGTTGCATTTAAATTGAGCGTGGATATAACAAAACTGTGTTCCATTTCCAGAAACTTATTCTAAATTCTACTGCAACAGCTCCACATCAATGCCGGGAAATTTGACCGTATTGAAGAGAAGTCTATGTCGATTTTACATGAATTTATCCATACAAACCAACAAAACTAAACACATGATGAATATAAAAAGACCGAAGCTTCAAAAAAAAATTGAATGTATAACTTACTTGTTTTGAAATTTACCAATGTGCTTAGGGTAAGCCCATAACCTGGCAGCAAACTCATCATCTGACTCACTCTCACTATCCGAAGAATATACGATTGGCGACGATGTGCCATTTAATAGATAATCCACAACCTGGAAAATTGAGTACAATTAGAAGAATGATGGAATCGAATTTAATAAAATATGTGCTAGGGTTAACTAGAAGACAGCTAGCAATGGTATGTAAAGAACCTGGTGAGATGAAACCGGGACAATTTTCTGATTTTTGGATTGCTGCTTATGGTCGTTGTTGCAACATTTCATGTTATCTAGCCAAACTATAGTTTCGCATCCGCCGCAATATCCCCTATTGGATGCAAATCTCTTTGATGATTTCCCTGAATTCCCAAACCACAGAAAGCTGATGTATAAGTAAACTATTTGATTCAAATTTTGTTGCAGAAGTTGTAAGAGACAGAGAAGCAGCGATGATAACACCAAACACTTTTCTTTGGTTACATCAACGAACTGAATAATGAAAATTGAGCAAGAACGGTTGCATTTTGACAAAAGAGGCGAGAAGCGTACCTTTGTATGCTTTTAGAAAGGCTTCTCTCCAATCTGCATCAGTTCTATTAGTTGTGGATACCTCGTTTTCAGGCTGGTTAGAATTCCTAATCTTTGAAGGCTCAGATTTGGTACCGAAAAATGTTGCAAACTGGGATTGCCAAAGCTGGTTACTACTAGCTGCAAAATTCCATGACCTTCAACATAAGACAACCACCAAAGATCATATATGAGGAACAATCAATTATCAAATCTGAAATCTTTCATTTGGGGACATTATTAACTGGTCAAATTACCAACAGACTTGGCCAACAGATACCAAGGACTCCAAATCCAGGAAGCTGAAGATATGAACTAGAACATCTTGCGGAAGTTCGGTTGTGCCTGGAAATACGAAGGGAAAGAAATTGCAGCTGGAATTAGGGATTGAAAATTGCAGTAAGTATGTCAAAAGAGAAGGAATCACAGTACTATGAATTCAGGATTCAGAACTGAATTCAGAATAAAGAACATTGCAGCCTAAGCCATACTTTCTTCTTCTCGATGAGCTTTAGAACGCCTCTTAAGAACAACCATGGCGTTCTTAAACTCTGCAACAGCTTGATTCTTCCTCTGCTTCGGCAACACAGCTTCCGCGCTCTGAATCAGAAGATGAGCTGCCGAAACAGCACTCCGATTCTGCTTGCTAATTCAAAAAAAGGGGAAAATTTGAGCGACCAAATCAATTTCACAAATTAGGGTTTCAAGCGGAAGATCAAAACCATCCAAAATTAAACCGATTCTATTCGCGATAACATGAAATTGAAAACAGAAAAGCAATCAACCGATAAACAGAAACAAGAGCGGTGAATTACTGAGGAAGGAGGCGGAAGGCGGCGAGGGTATCTTGGAAGACGAGAGATTGAAGAATCTTGGGCAGTTTGTTGTAAGATTCCCTGAGAATGAGGCTTAGATCTTTGCCGGCGGTTGGATAGCGATGAATTATTGAAAGAGCAGCGGTGATTTCGAGCTTTTTGTATCTTTCGATTGGATTTGACATGGTAGGAACTGGAAGTGGAAAGGAAAGGTGATTACAGAGGAGAGAGCTAAAGAGAAAACGAGGGAAAAAGAGGAGGAGAATAGGCCCAGTAATGAAAAGACCAAATTCAAATTCAATCCAATCCATTTATATATCATTAAACTTCTATGCTTGGTTTCTTACAAAATAAATATTGAACATTTTAATTTTATATTATAGATGGACAATTCATAAAATTTATATAAAAAATTGAATTGAATTAATTTTTTTATAAATAATTCCTGACTATTGCACTTGAAATCTGAAATCGGTATCGGTGCTTGAAAATTCAAATGTTCTTATAACTTATTTTATTTTAGCTTGTTTGAACTCATAGTATATGTATATTTGGTAGAATCATTTTTATGTAGATTGTAAGAGTGTTTGATATGCTAGTTTTACCGTCTCATAATCATTGAGGATTACAGTATCAATGCATTTTATAATTAGATTTTGTTCTTTTGAAATGAATCGGAATGATTAAAATGATTCAGTGCAATTCTATACCACGTTAAATTTTAATAATAGTATCGTAACCCACCCTTTCAAACTAATTTAAACAAGTAGCAAACTATCAACTCATTTTCAATAAATACTACAAGCTTTACTACACTATACACCCAAAAAACAATATACAAATGCTACAGATTTACTAAGAACATAGTTGTCCATTGGCATCACATACTCTAAGAATAAAATCCCAATTACCCTACAATCTAACAATCCCAAATCCAATCCTTAATTTCCATACAAAATAATCACAATACCGAATTTCGGTACCTAATTCGCAACAAATCCTTCCATTAACATCAAACTGCAGTCGTTGCTGTAATGTTTTGGCTTTCAGGCACTAAAGATGACAATCTTTCTACAAATCTATAGGAAATACGTCAATTGTTGCTTCTTTCTTGATCCGCCTTCACCGTACAATTCGTTCCATTGCTTTAGCTCGTTCATTATCGCTCCTTCTGATGCAAAACTCGCCGCAACCTGTAATGCGGTCTTCGTTAGACTATCATATGATGTAAATTAAATGTGAGCCTATTTTTTAGGTTGCTTTCCCGATAAACAGTAGATTTTAATTTTGAAAAAGCATTTATGAATTCTGAATTTATTAATATAAAGGATCAAAATGTACAGTTAAAATGTTAAAAGTTCGTGAGACCAATTTTTGGAGACCATTTACGACAGTGATTCCAACCAAACCCGTTGAGCATAAATAGTTGGCATGTTTCGATTTTTACCTGGTTTTTCGCTTGCCTCATGTCTTCCATGTTCAAGGCTCTCAATGTGATTACTTGTTCTTTATCTTCCTCTTTCGTGTTCGAACCATCTTCGGAGCTTGTAGCCTCTTCGTCTTTCTGTTTCTTGGCCTGTTGAAACAAATTCGGTCAGAGACTACATTAGTATAGATCCATTATACAATGATAAAAATCGATTACGAAGAGATGATTACTTTGTCCTTCAGTCTCTCCTGCTGTATCAACTCTCTAACCGGTCGATAAGCCGCTGTCACGCACAAATTCTGTTCATAGAATAACAATGTTAAGAGCTAGTTCTGTTTATGAGATTCGGGGCGAAAATTTGACAAAACAAACCAAAAAAACGAACCTTAAGATCGCTTCCACTGTATCCTTCAGTCATAGTTGCAAGCTCCTTAAAGTCGAGATCTTCGGTTTTCTCTTTCACCAAAAGTGTTTTCAATATCATTTCCCTGTTCTCAACCGACGGAAGCCCAACCATGATCCTGCTCACATAAAATGTGTCGATTATGCATAGTCGTTGAATCGAGAATCAGAATTCAAATATCGTGAATAGAATTGAATTGTAAGATTAAGTTAAAGTTCATTAAATCATGAAAATAGATCACTCGAACCATATTCTTCTCAACTCATTTTCCATTCAGTTTTAGCTCAATCCAGGTTCATTCAGCTAAGTTCAGTTTCATTTAGTTTCAATTCAAACCAATTTCATTGAGAGGGTGTTTCTATTATAATCAGATTTTTGAGAAGTTAGAGTTGCTTTTTACTTTTTTTTTGCTATAAGCTACTTATAATCTAAAAAATAGCAAACAAAAACGCTTTAATAAGTTAAAATCTGCTCATAAATAGATTATAAGTTATGAGCCATAACCCATAAGCTATTAGCAAAGAGAAACACCCCCATAATTTTCCATTAATAATTTGGAATTTTATATTGTAAAAAGGTTCAATTACTTCGATATAAGTTTTAGTTTTAATAAACTTATATTGGTATAAGTTTTAGGCCAAATGCATAAACAACCCCTCGAACTTGGCAAAACAAGTCATATACCAATATGACTTTCCAAAGTTCCAACCAACTCCCTAAACTTGTCAAAAGTACACAACAAGTGTTACATGACATTTTTCTGCCAAGTTCAAGGCACAAATAATGTATTTTCCCTAACTTTTAACACCAGCATAATATACGGGTAAGCTAATTCAGTGTAACCAGAATAAACCAAATTGCTTCAATCAAATTATCGAATTTGATTATAATTTTACGAAATATCGAATTTTTATTAAAAAAATCGACTAAATTAGATTTGTTCGGATCCTAAAACTTACAATGCAATTCAGTTGAATGATTTGGGACCATTTCAATTGTTAGGATTTTAATGGGAAAAAAGAGAGTACCTGCGCTCGAATCGCCGAATAATGGCCTCATCCAAGTCAAACGGCCGGTTGGTGGCCGCCAGAACCAGAATGCTCTCCCCGGGCTTCGTCAACAGCCCGTCCCAATGCGTCATAAACTCGTTCTTTATCTTCCTCATCGCCTCATGCTCCCCCACTCTTGTCCTCTGCCCCAGCATACTATCCACCTCGTCAACAAATATTATCGTCGGCGACACTTTTGCCGCCAGTGAGAACAACGCCCGCACATTCTTCTCATCTTCGCCGAACCACTTCGAGGTTATCGTCGACATCGAAACATTGATAAAGCTCGCCCCGGCCTCGTTTGCGATGGCCTTTGCGAGCATCGTTTTTCCGGTCCCCGGGGGCCCGAAGAGGAGGATTCCTCTGCAGGGCTTCAGGAGGCCGCCTTTGAAGAGATCCGGCCGCCGGAGAGGGAGCATCACGAGCTCCTGGAGAGACTCTTTGATCTCTTCCATGGCTCCGATGTCGGAGAACGTGACGCCGATTTCGGAGGCCGGGATTACTTCGGGGCGGATTCGTTTCTCGAATTCGTTGTCCGGTGGGAGTTCCTGTTGGGAAATGGAGTTGGTTAGTGACGCTGGTGGATTTATTGGTGACTGAGTAGTGGAAGAGGATTCTGGTTTACCGGTGCTTTTGGTGGCGGGGCATTTTCGCCGTCCTGTTTTGCCGCGGAAACGGATTTTTCTGGTTCGATTTTGTTTTCGGGTCCTGTGGTTTCGGATTTTGATTCCGTCTTCAATCCCACGGCCTCTTCTCCTTCATTTTCCTGAAGAAGAGATTTATCCGTTATTCTAAACCTGTTTACGGCCCGAACAATCTGACTGGGACAACCTGATTAGTGCTAAAAACTGTACAAACCTTGCCAACTTCGCCGTTGGTCTCCAGTTTCAGAGTATCTTTCCCGCCGCTTTTTCCCTCTTGGAAAATGTTCAATCCATGAGACAAGCTGTTCAATACAAGAATCAATTACATCAACCCTAAGAATTGAATCGGACAAAGCAAATAAACACCAAGGAGAAAATGTAACTGTAATGTAATCTACCTCTTAGATGATATGAGGAGTTTTCCATTTCGATATTCGGGCTCGCGATTGTGCATCAGATGATACGAAATAGCCGACACCACGATCTCCTCAATGTAATCCCGAAGAACCACAGTATCTGCGCTGCAAATCGAGCTCAAATCGTCGCATTCGATGTCGTTCGCTGCCAGTACTTCGAAGATGTGGTTCTTGTTGTCCTCGAATTGGATCATCTTCATGTCGTCTTCCAGCAGCGTTTTCCAGCCGCTGAGATGAGTCTCGTCTTCCGGGGGCTTGATCTCGATGTTGTAGGGGAACAGCATGGCGAGTTTTTCGTCGATTTCTCTGGTTTCGTCTTGATCGAGGATCCGAGATCCGAGTAGCAGAATCGAGCCGGAGAGTTTGTTTAAGAATTTGCTGAACAAGTTGTAGAATCTTTCCGATCTGAGGAGAAGGTGTTCAACGTCTCGGAAGTACAAAATGACGGAACTTGTTTCCGATTGCGAAATCAAAACCTGTAGAAAACAATATCTAAGACCATGGAATTCAAAGGCAAATACATAAATACCCCTCTGAAGTTGTCCAAAATAGTTAGTCAGACCCTAAACTTTCAAAAGTTGCAAATAACAAGCTGAACTTGTTCAAAGTTATAACTAAACATCTCAAGTTTCGTCAGCATTAGGGGTCATTTATTGCACTTTTAACATGTTGAGATAGTTAGTTGCAACTTTAGACAAATTCAGCGGGCTATTTGCAACTTTTGAAAGTTTAGGGTGCTGAATGATTATTTTGAAGTTCATAATCACGAATCGAGAAACTGCGATCATCAACAATCTTGAAATTCGAGTAACTGATAAGGATCTGAGATCTGATTTTACCTTGAAAAGTGATTGCAGGAAGACTTTTTCATCGAAACACCAACTGCTCGATTGCTTTTGGGAGGCTGCAAATTTGATGAAAAGCAATTGATTGATGTTAATATCTCGACTAGGTAAAATCTAAACAACAAACAGTTTTATGATGTCTAACTTGGATTGAGGGCCGTTGATTGAGAGGATACGCTGCTGATATCGGAGGCAGTAGAGGCATTTCTTCTGAGTTTGGAACGAGAATTCAAATCTTCCATGTTTCTGCAATTACAAAGCAGATTTAGAACTACCTGTAACTTGAATCTTAAAACATTTCAAATTCAGCAAATGTTTTGATTTCTACAATTAAACAATACCTTGATCCAATATCCAAACTACTGCTATGGTGATGCAATGCACCTGCACCTGCACCTGCACCTGCACCTGCACCTGCAAGATTTGTTTCATTAGGCGAAATGCCTACCAAAGAAATCGAACAAACAGAATATATAACTCAAAATCCCTTGTATTGAAGCAATTTAGCTTAACGATATTGTTACCTCGTCTATCTACATTTGAAGAACGGAGGGAAAAAGTGTTGAGTAAACTGGACATTTTTTCCATTGACATCTCTGATAGGGACCTCTTGAAAGTCTGTAGAACCGAAAAAACGAAATCAGGCCATAGCTTTTCGGTACTTACACACAAAAAAGAACACATCCGAAGGACAACTATGAACTTATTGGAAAAAGTCGAAGAACGCTTACAGAATCTTTTCTAATGCATCCATATTTGCTCTGCATCTGCAGAATCGAAAACAAACATAAGCACTGCGCACTAACGTAAGACAAATCACAGTGAATTTCATCAAAATCTTTTAACACTGACCTTTACAGAGAAACTCGAAACATCCAACAACAACAACTTCGACTTGGAGTAATTAGCCAAAGCCTTGGCTAGCAGTTGATGATAAGGCTCTGAGAACACAAAAATAGACGGTTAGATTAGTCGAAAATTCAATCAAAAACATCGAGACAAGTTGAAGCTAAGTTCATACCAGCAGGGCCCGAGAGAAGTATAGCTCTGCTACCAGCAGCAAGGTTTCTGGTGTGCCTCGAGATATCCGAGTGCTTTAAGTGGATATTTGCAGCGCTTGTTAATGAAACCCGAGTCATGTCGCTGCAAAATGTCGATGCATAACATTACAGAGGATGAACAAAAACTGCAATTGGCCTAATGATTGAACCAACTTTTCTCGGATTTATGTTTAAATCTTCTCTGTGTTTCATAATTAGGTTGCAATATTGATTTTTCAACATAAACAGGTTTGAGACTTGATTCAGCCTATATATTCTACTTAAAACAAGAATCTATTAATATTCATATAATATATAACAAAAATCTTGATAACCCATGTGTGAAAAAAGGCCAAGAATGTTTTTTTATTGAATAAAACTGCAAATCACAGACTATGAATTAGCATAAAAAATGAATATGATCAAAAGGAATCTTGACTTTCAAAGCTGGCATCCTTGCAACAGCAAAGAACCCATAAAAACAGAAAGAACTCACAAAGAGTAACAAAAATGGAAAAGAGAACTCAAATTTCATGATTAATAAGGGCTAAACAACATGAACTATCAAGATCAATAAATAA
The DNA here is from genome assembly GCA_948291685.1 of Euphorbia celastroides. Lineage (NCBI taxonomy): Eukaryota > Viridiplantae > Streptophyta > Magnoliopsida > Malpighiales > Euphorbiaceae > Euphorbia > Euphorbia celastroides. The sequence continues at coordinate 1,121 of CAOJBJ011455444.1, read as the reverse complement.
ATAAAAAATCTCGAAAAACTAGGAAAAAAACCCACTAACAAGATCTCCAAATGCTCAAATTTCCCTTTAACATTTCAGAAAGAAAAATCACTTTACCTGATGAAATAGGGGAAATTATCAAAGGAAGCATCACATTTTTTCCCATCAACAATTTGCCTAATCAACTCCAGCTCAATTTGCTCAGCTGTAACATCATTTGAAGAGCAAATCCCATCCAAATTTTGCCCAGATGCCAATTTCAATCCAACCCCAACTCCAACTCCAACACTCAAAGCTGACAAAATCAAATGTCTTTGCTCCATTTTTCCTCCAAAAAACCAGAATCTTTTTTTCCTGCAAAAACCCACTTGATATATCTCAAAATCAAGCCCAAGATTCAAACTTTAAGGGAGAAATCAAAGAGATTGAGCCAAAAGTTAACCCCCAAAAGCCACCCCCACTTGTTATATTCAGACTTTAAGGCAGAAATCAAAGAGATTGAGCCAAATTTTCACCCCCAAAAGCTAGAACCTCACCAGCGTGAGAAACCCAGTAGTTAAAAACTCAACTTTACATAGTCATATTCAGGCCCAAAGATTCAATTTTTATGGGAGATTAAGAGAGGGATCAAAGAGATTCAACAGAATTTTCAATTTTTTTTTCAGAATCCAATCAAATTAGGGAAATGGGGGCTAAGAATAGAAGATTGGTGGAGAGGGATTTTGACAGGTAAGGACTTGGTTTGGCCATCTTCGGCTATTTATAGCGTCGTATTTGCTCTGCGTTGATTGGTTGCCGAGAAAACCTTTGTTTTTTACTATGGTTTTTGACTTGGGTAAGGATTCTATTAAGTTAGTTACTTTTTTCTTTACAAATAATTAAGTTATTTAATTTAAAATTATTTCTCATCTCTTCTATAAATTTTTAAAAGATAAAAATTAATTAAAGTTTTCCATTATTAAGTGAAGAGTTGAGATAGTTTCAATTTTATTCTAAAAACTCAACTTTACATAGTCTTTTTCCAACTTATATGTCAGACACCGTCTAGTTTAGTTGTTTGTTTTCTTTTTGTTTTGGTTGATCTATTCTACATTTTTCTACTTTTCCATTTGATGTTTTCTTAGTTATTTGTGAGCTACTTA
>CAOJBJ011455180.1:0-13046 GCA_948291685.1 Euphorbia celastroides | reverse complement strand
AATAATTTTTACGGGGTGTAAACTTACCCCCAACCCCGCCCGCACGGTTAGAAATTTCGGTTTTTTCCCATACCCGTCGGTTCGGATCCCCACAGTTTTCGGATAAACACCACCCAATTGACACCCCTATATATATATATATATATATATAGGATGAACAAGTATAATATTAATACACAATAATGCGCAACCAATAACAATTGTATAAGAAAAATTACAAACAACACAAAAAGTTGTCATAAAATTTGGGATTTTCCATGACTCTAAACATTTTAACAAGATTAACCACAAGTCTAGTCATTTACACAATGATTTTACTCTACTCGTATTATATTACATAGTATCGTACTCCAATGAACATAAAGATCTAATGTATCAGAGCCCCCAAACTTAGTCCAACTCATCAGATATCTCTTTGAATTTTGAAAATTCTATTCAACCCCTTCTAGTTATTAAATAGCACTATTTTACTCTTTAAATTGAAGTCTCATAAACTCGACTTTCCTACTTATGCCGCATCCTCTAACCATGTTAGGGAAATTAACTTGAGAGCTCCCACTTTTAATGGACACATGTCCACTTTTACATATTTTTTAAATTAATTTTGAAAGGACACTTGTACTAGAATGGTGGAAGGAACTCTTAAGCTCCTAGTACGGCTTATAAAATCCCACCCATGTCAACATAAAGTCATTAACGAGGAGTGATTATGTAATGGGGGAAATTATATCCAATACCAAGAACTTTTAGGTATCTGAAATTCAATGACTCACAATCATTAAAGCCTCACTCATATTTAATTTTTCAATTAAGTTAAAATTCCTTGAAAAAATCTGAACCATTAATGATAAAAGTATCTGAAAATTATAAATTCTCTATGTAATGCAGTTGGTCCTTAAAAGGACCTTCAACACAAAATGGACACATGTCCATTTACGGAATTTGAAAAGTCAGAAATTAATTTAATACCACTTCACAGGTTAATGTGTCAATTGTTTTGTGGAGGGTCTTCAATCCTACATAGAAGACCGGGTCCATTATAAGATGAAATGTACTTTGGTAAGTATGCATAAGAAAGCCCATAGCATCAAACCAAAAGCCCAAGTATGGGCTTTAACCCACCCATAGAGAGATAATTGGATATTTGGCTTGAAGCCCAAATCCAAAACAGATATGACACATGTCAAGTCCATATAGAGCCACGTGTTCACGTACCAGAAGGAGCAAGAATTTATCTGTAATGCCAAATGCTACCAATCCTAGCTAGAGATACTGTCTGGCTGTCGTTGTTACACATCCACAAGCAAAAAAATCCCCCATTTTCACCTCTTATGTTCTTCTCTTGTCCAGTATCTGCTCCAATGGCTGCTCTGCAATTCCTTGCATTGGCCTCTCCAGTTTCCCGGTGTTCTTCTATGCTCCACACTCGCTCTTTTCCAGGTACCCATTTGACCTCTGCCTTTCAATTCCGAGTACATTGAGTATATAACATGTACTGAAATGGTGATTTGTGCATGTGGGTTCTTTTAGATGTTCTTGGTTTTGATTCTTAACAGTTCAAGTTGTGATCTTTTTCTCTTTCTTTGAAATAGGCAAGTTGAGACATGTACTGAAATGGTAATTTTTGCATATGGGTTCTTCTAGATGTTCTTGCCTTGATTCTTAACAGTTCAAGTTGTGATCTTTTCCTCTTTCTCTGAATTGGGCCAGTTGTGACATGTACTGAAATGGTAGTTTTTGCATATGGGTACTTCTAGATGTTCTTTCCTTTGATTCTTAACAGTTCAAGTTGTGATCTTTATCTCTTTTGTTGAATTGGGCCAGTTGATTTGTGTGATGCTTGTTGAGTAATATTGGGGATTTTAGTGAGAGAAATTGTATTATGGTAAATGGTAATTCTTGGCGCAGCATTTTTGTTTCGTTTTCCATTTCTTTGTTACATAGGATGTAATGGTGATTTTAGTGTTATAAAATGTTGGGATTAGCATAAGAAATGAAATTGAAGGCTATGGCTCATGGTTCTATTAAGGTGTTTAATCTTGTCAATGATAAAAGTGTGTTTCTGTTGAGAAACTTGCCCAATACACCGAAAAGGTTACTCAAACCGGAGGATTGCCTCAAAATCATAGAAATGCCTTTCTGAATAAACCTAGGAAATTGCATTTTTTTGGTGCATTTCGGTTGGCATTACTCAAAACTAGACCGGGCAAACTCAAAAACATGCCACATGTTAAGTAGATAACTTTGTAAAGTATGCATTGTTTTGCAGGGTCAGTATCTTTGCCTATCTATCAGAGTGCCCGCTCAGCATTCAATGGCCTATCTTTGCACACGCTTTACACACGGTTGGCTACAACCAAGCACAAACCATCAAGATTTGTAATGATGGTCAAACCGACAATCCAATTTATCCAAGGAACCGATGAACAAACCATACCAGATGTAAAACTAACCAAGTCAAGAGATGGCACAAATGGCATGGCCATTTTCACCTTTGATGAGCCCTCTGTTTTCGACGCCTCTGGGGAACTCGGTGACATAACCGGTCTATACATGATCGACGAAGAAGGAACTCTTCAAACGGTTGATGTGAGCGCCAAATTTGTCAATGGAAAGCCCTCAAAGATTGAGGCCAAATATGTAATGAGGACCCCGAGAGACTGGGATAGATTCATGCGGTTCATGGAGCGATATGCCAATGCCAACGGTTTGGGGTTTGTGAAAAAATGAGGTTGTATGTGTTCTTTCCTTTGCTTTGTACCCTTCACATCTTTCTTTTAACAAGTTTTGCAGCTCTTACTATTTTATGATTTCCTCGCCTTTTTCAAGTGTATAAGATATATGGCTCGTGCTCAAAATCTCATGTTCAATTTCTGCATTGATTATACATTCATTGGTTTGTTTATAGCAATTTCATACAATTTGTCATTCCGATTACTTGTTCTTTGATTTTTGTTTCAGCATATTTGAACCCCTTTATGGTTTGAGATTGATTGTTCATTTTTCGGTTCTCATTACATGATATTTGGATCATGCAAATTTGTGCATTACTCTTTATCAATAAGGGAGCAAGACTGCAAAGTTTTATTCTTTTGAATAAATGGAATTAATGGTTGAACTTCAAATAATCAAAAGTCATCTTAAACTAGTAATTTAAATCACAAAGCTAATTTCGAGTTCATCAATATGATGAGTCTTCGATAGCGAGCTAACTCTACTACTTGTACTTCCATGTCACAGAAATAGGACTTCTTACTTTATAATGGTTATCCTGAGAGTTGACCCAAGTCAACTGCCCTTGACCAAATCGGACCCGTTCTCTCTGCATTGTCTTCCGAGATGTGAACCATACTTTATAGCTCAAACTCTGGTACAAATGCTTGAAAACTAGCTTTCGGGGCTTTACTCTGACTTTAACCCCTTCAGGAGCTTTTACTTCCACTGAGTAGATGGAATTAGGACTGCCTACATTAGTTAATTGTCTCCTGATCATCTTTCTTCTCATTCCATGCTTGAAACTAACCGAAATCGAAGGGTAATTGAGGCTGAAACCCTTGTTCATTTGCAGTAGTTTCTCACAGCTTACATTTCGGTGTGTAATGGTGAAAATTTCTGATCTTGTATATCCCAAAGTGCATAGATGAGTCACATAGTCCTCTGGCTTAATATCATATATCAGCCCGGGATTGATCGCTCTTTCAGGGTTTACATGACCCGAACCAATGGCAAAAAGTCCAGCCGGTTTCTTGCCATCCATGATTGGAAAATCTGAATGGTCAGTTACATCAGCGGTTGTCATTATTGCTGACTTTACAGCAGCTGGAGTCCAACTCAGGTGAGTTGACCGAATCAAAGCCGCTATCCCGCTGACATGTGGACAAGCCATGGAAGTTCCTGACATGACTGTGAAATTTACCCTCCTAGGATCATCCGGCAGGCCCGTGGGGCCCAAGTTTTGTGGCCAGGCTGCAATGATGTTGACACCTGGAGCAATCACATCTGGCTTGAGGATCGAGGGGTTGGTCAAACTCGGTCCTCGAGCTGAAAACTGAGCAACTGCCGGGGCCCGGGACTTCCCTATTATGGTTCCTCCAAAGATGATTCGAGCCCTCGGTTTGCTCGTTGTGTTCACGTAATACTTCAACCGAACAGCTTCGTCGAATCCTATCAATGTAGCTGGCAAAACATGGACATCAACCGAGTCCTCCTCGAGGTTGATTTCGGTGTTAGCCAAAATCATTGCAAGTCCACCGGCTTCTTTCACGGCTTGACCCTTTTCAGCCCGCCCGTTGACTCCCCGGTCGCAAATGACAATTTTGCCCCTCACCTTTTCCCTCGGGAGAGAGCCCCGAAAACAAAATTGCCCCCCCATGTCGCCCCCCGTCAAATAAACTAGCTCGAGTTCTTTTACCGCGTTGGACACCCGGTTTCCAGGGTACATTGATTCTCCATAGAGATACTTCCCGTTATTCAACTGAACAATGGCAGGAAACTTCCGGTCTATTGTGCTTGCCCCCACTGTAGCTATCCATGGAGCTTCATTAGCAACCGAGTTTTGCAAAGGGCCATTGTTTCCCGCTGCACAAACAACCGAAATCCCATGCTCTATTGCTCTGAAGCTCCCAATGGCAATGCTATCAGCAAAGAGAGGCAAAGGAAACCCCCCGAGAGACAAAGACAAAACATCGACTCCATCTCGAATGGCAACATCCATTGCTGCTAGAATATCCGAGCTATAGCACCCGTTGACCCAGCAGACTTTGTAGACCGCCACATGGGCGCCAGGTGCCATCCCCCGGGCAATGCCACCTGCAAGGCCCATCACACTCGCCATTCGAACCGAAGCTCCCGCTGCTGTGGAGGACGTGTGGGTCCCATGGCCATGGGAATCTCGAGGCGAGAGATACTCTTGAATGGCATTTGCTGATGCTGCTGCCACCCGATGACCTTTAGCAAAGAACCGGGCCCCGATGAGTTTCTTGTTGCAGTTCGAGGCACTGAACTCTTCCCCGTTTTGGCAAATTCCCTTCCATATTTTGGGAGGTTGAGGCATTCCGGAATCATCAAAGCTCGGGCTCTCGGGCCAAACACCGGTGTCGAGAACTCCAATGATTGTCCCGTGGCCAAATTTCGCCTTATACCAAGTATCGCCATTTGTTGGATTGAGCCCAAGGAACTTGTAGGAATAAGTAGTTTGAAGTTGAAGCCTCCTCTCGGGCATAATAGCAATAACATCGGGAAACTTCTGCAATAACTCGACTTCAGAACTCGAGAGAAGAGCTGCAAAACCTTCCATGGCTGACCGGTAAGAGTATAAAAGGCGAGAGGAGAAGTCATTTTCATCGGTCGAGACAGTTTGACTAAGAAAAGAGAGATGCCAGTCAAACTTGGAGGCGAACAAAGACCTCGAGGCCCCATTTGGGTGGAGCTGGACTATGTAAGTCTGGAGAGTTTGAGCTTCACTACAGAGCACAAAAACGAACAAAACAATCGCAAAGACAACGTTTTTCGGTGATTCCATTGAAAGAAAGTGACAAAGATCGAAACTTTTGGGAAATGCATGATTTGAGCAGGGGAAAGGAGGGTATTTGAAGGGGAAATGGAGCCGGGTTGAGTGAGAGAATATGAAACTCGTGAAAGAGAAGAGGAGCTCTTCATCACGAGGTTCCTTTTTGAAATGGAAATGGGTTTTGGAGCTGAAGGAAAATGAAATAGGCAATCACGAGATGTGATTTGGGGAGTTTATTACAGGACTGAATCTATGTTGTGTTTTGTTGTCTGAATTTTGAACAACAGATGTAGTTAAAAGGGAAAGAGCGAGATAATAAATGCAGAGCTGAGAAGTGCATTAATGGCGGGAGTGAGTGAATGGCTCCTATAGCTCGTGCAGCTTGTGCTTCCTCTGCACATTTTGGGTTTTCTCACTGTCCTTTATTACTAACTCGCAATGCAAATTAATATTATCTTATGTATATTAATATTTTGAATTATTATCTAAAAAACAAATCTATTTTGTGTCGTACCACCCAATTTAACCGGTAAATCTCTAATCTCAACCACTAACAAATCTATTGCGGTTGATTAAAAATGGCAATCTCTTAATTTTGGATTATAGTTTATAATCCATTATGAGATTATAATCTGTTTTTTTAGAAGCTTGGATTTGGAGCTTTTTGCTTTTTAACTTATAAGCTGCTTATAAGTTGAAAACCAAGGAAACAGAAACACTCTAATAAGTTAAAAACAGATTATAAACAAATTATAAGCAATAAGCTATAATCCACAAGCTAAGAGAAACACCCCCTAAATACAACTAAACATGTTTATTGAGCTAGCTGGGTGGAATTGGTTGGGCCGTTCATTGAGTAGTTTATCCGAATCCATATAATTTATATGCGGACTTTAACATGGTTTAGTTTGAGTTTAAAATTTAATTTTCAAGTCCGACTTAACTCATTCGTAGTGAAATATTGTATTTGATATGCAAGTATATGCTTTATTCATTTGTTGTATTAAAATACTTGAAGAAAGTAGCAATATATATTAACTTTAAATTAAAATATTATATAATAGATATTATGGTTTTAATAAAAGGTGTATTATATTCATAAAGGTTGATATTACTGCACGTAAAGGTTTTTTTTTTTAAAAAAATTACTTTATAATGGACTTACATTAATTTCACAGAAAACTTTTATCCCTCCCCATCCAAGTGTGGACTCGAACCTACGACCTCTAAGATCACATATTCAGTTGTTAGCTACTAAACTACAATCTTTGCTACAACTGCACATAAAGGTTGATATTGGAGCCGAGCCAGGTTTGGACTTTGAAACAGAAACCACGTCCAATCAATCATATGGTTGAAATTTTTACAGGATTGGACTGAACGGGATCTAAATTAAAATGTAATCATCCAAACTCAAGTTATACATGGAAAGTTGAGTACAACGCAAATATCATACTAATATACAGCCCAATAGAATGTTAAGGTTTGGAGCAAATCTGTTTGGGCCGGGTTGGGTTAAATCGTGTTTTTGACTGAAAACGTCAATCCAAGTCCAGTCCAACCCATTCTTTAAATTTTCAGGTTTGGACTGGATTCAGGTCGGGTTTCGAAAATTATTACCAAACCCGGTCCAAAGCCCAAAACATTTTTATTTTAAAATATTTTTAAATAAATAAAAATAATACGCATGCTTTGATTCTACGTATAATTTATTATATATTTGAACATCTTTTTAGTTTAAAATGTATTTTTTGATGGTAAAATTTAAAAATCTATTGTATTAACACATAATAATAAAAAAGTAATGGTTAAATATAATATTAAACATATATAATAAATAAAAGTATTATTGTTCGTGTAGGTTCAGGTATTTATATAAATATCAAACCCAACCCATAATATTACGGACTTTAACGAGTTCGGGTTCGGGCCGGGCTTTATGAAAAAACTCGAATCCAAGCTCGGTCCATTATATTCAGGTTCGGGCGGGCCGGACGGGTACCCGGACCGTGAACAGGTCTAGTTTGGAGTTGTGAGAAAAGTGGACCGCATAGAGTGATATCAAACCGTTTATAGCTTGGAGTCTTGGATCAACCCTTGTTAGTAAAATATGAATACTTTTGAAAACAATGCATTAGGCGCGGTATAAGAGAGAAAACTTGCAATAACTTGCCATCAACAAATCAATCAAGAAGAGTCTAGTACCACTTAAGATCGGGAGGAAAGACTAAAAATGAAGCACTAGTTCACTCCTCACGTCACCCACAATTGAAACAGAAATCTCAGACTACAAAGACCAGAAATACATGGCTGCAAAATGTTTCTGCCCAACTAATGTTAATGAGTAATATACCTTGTATAACTGATCGCAGGGCATCTTGCAGCAGAGATATCGATTACTAATTCTACGGTTTGAACCTCTAGCATGTTGAGCACGCCAAAATGTTCCATCCATTGCTACAAGGCAACACTTCCCATGTACAATTGGTTCATAATATAAAATGCAACATTATTGCTATGCACATCACAGCGAAAGGGATGTCGCTTTCTATTCATGTGAATTCATTCACTTTTAAGATTTTCTGACAAATATAAAACAATGATAATGCGTCCGTTAGAGACCTAAAAGATAAGCATCAGGCAATGCAATAACAATAATCATTGGATTCCTTTACCAGAAGATAAAAGTATAGTTCTCAAAAGGGAACTGCAAATTTTATCAGAAGGAAAGTCAACATAATTTGAAACTTCATCTCTTATCAGACGCAATAACTGGAAAAGAAACAAATAACGTTCTTCACCCTACAAAAATAATACAAAGCAACATACATTATGCAGCTAAAAAGCGAACTTAAAAACAAAAAATTCCCTTGTAGATGTATAGTAGATGCAGCAAGTACGAGTCTATCTTTCTATTTAAAACAAAGAAAAAATACCTGGACCGTTACATTTGACAGTAATTTCTACATTGTTCTCACTATTAGTTGCTCACAAGGATCCAATCCCAGCTTAAAGAAAACCTGAATGTGCCTAATTATTGATTTCTCTGTTCATTCTGCCATGAATTTTTCGCAGCTTCAGCAGAACCACCGCCAGAATCACCATTGGCTTCCCCTTTCGGTTTTGAGAAAAAGGGATCCCATTCGTGACCTCCTACCTCTCTCTGTCCTTCCTCCAGCAGTGCATATTTCCAACTGTTTTCCTCCACAAAATTATCATACGCTGTCCTTCCTTCGATGATATTCCGCCTCAACCTAGTCACTTTATCAATAACCGCCTGCACTGCAACATCAAAAGCATCACTCAAAGTCTCCAACTTTGACCGAGGATCGGCATAAATTAGCCTCGGAATGAGACTAATAACATTCTCTCTCATGATCTTCACTTGCTCGGAAGAAATCTGCTTGAGTCGTTCCTCAATGCTGACATTCCTTTTCCTGATATCGTCTTCGGGGATGAAAACCGAGTAAGTTGTGTAGTTCTTTGGGAGATGCCAAGTGTATTGTGTGTAAGCCGATCCCGGGTGGAAAAACACTGGAATGCAACCAGCCAACATCGAGTCAAAAGCCGACCTTCGAGTGTAGGAATCGCCCTGAGGCTGTAGGCAAAAGAGGGAGCTCTGAAACATCTGCATAATACTGCTCGGGGAATGGCATTTGCTCTCCCCGAAATCGCATTCCAAGAGCTTCCCAACCTTTGACTTCCTGCACTGGTCAATGATCTGCCCTCTAATTGACTTCGGGTTCCCGGGACGTGGGGCCCCTGCAAACGAGAAAAGCCACTTCCTCTCCAAATTCCTCATCCTATCTTGCCAAACAAACACATCAGCATCCTTTGCAGGATGGAAATAGGTCGGGTAAGGAATGCCAAAATCATTGGCATTCCAAGGACTTGACTCAACCACTAGCATAGACATGTTTTTCGCCTCGGGCAAGAAGAGGAGTTTATTCCCCCAATCCGATTCTTCCTCACTTAGCCTCCTGAAATCCCAAGTGATCCTTCCGGCCACCAGAAAATGATCCCTGCCTCCCATAATCTCCCACTCGGGGCGCTTTCTCAGCCAATTGACCAAATCAAGGGAAGCAGCGTCCCTAACCGAGATATTGTATCCCCAAAGATACCGAGCAATATCGAAGCCTGCATAAAAGGGCACGAATATTGCTGCAGCAAGGGATGAATCATTGGTCAAGCACTTGTACTGCTTCATTCTATTGCTGAATATCACATCCACTGCAAACTGGTTCGTGGCATACCAACCGGTATTCGAAAACACGCCTTCAATGTTCTCCAATGGGGGTCCTAACCCGGCATTGCTAGTGAACTTGCACATATTGGTCCAAAGGCTTAAACTCCTACATTCCTTCAACATATCTTCATTGAATCTAGATGGCAAATCATGGACATAAATGTACTTCCCTCCACAGGGATCGCTCTTGTTCTCACTAGTTTTCAATGCCTTGAGGAACTTGAAATTCTCCTTCTTTTCGGTGCTACTGCTAATGGGGGATTTTCTAGAAGAAGTGTCTATCACAGGGGTAGTTTTTGAAGGGATGTTCGTGGTTCGGGCATCGGTTACAAAGGTAGGAGTTCGTGAACCTCGGGTTATTGAATGGGGCTCTAGTTTAACAGAATCGTCAACAGCAGCATTACGTCCTAAAACAGCAAAATGAAAGTACAACAACAGAATCCAGAAAAATGCAGATAAAGAAACCAATAAGCAAAGGCGATTCTGCTGGCTCTTCCCTGTCCCTTTGTCCATTTGGTCAAAAGAGACAGACGCCGAAGGGCGGCGTCTCATTACAAACCCTCACTCTAAAATCAGCCCCTCGCTAAGCCAAACCCACATTCGGCAAAACACAAAGCTCCCAAGTTTACCACTCGAAATCCAAAACCAACAAAAACCCACGTAAACCCAAATCACAAAACAGCAAACAGAGTACAGATCCTATCAATCGCAACTGATAACGAGGTTTAGCCGGCAATGAGATAAATCGAACAGAAAATCGAAATGATTGAAGAAAGATTCAAGAAGAAGATGACCAGATTCAATCAGTAGGAATCGCCAATCTACAGAAATCAATCAATCTTCCACGGATCAAAAGGGCAAACATAAAATTGAAATGGAGAAGAGTTGACCTAGCGCTAATCAGAAGGTAATCAACTAAAAGAGGCTCAAATTGGACCGATTGAAACAATAACTTACAGCGATAAGATTGGATTTGATTCAGTGAAGAGAGAAGAGAGCTGTAGAGCTCAGGCAGGAGAAAGAACAGAGGAGAAATGGCGAAAGCGTAAAAAAGGAGAGTAAAACAAACGTGGGCGCACGTTAGTAGCGTGCGCCGGTGATTTCCTGTTGTCGGTAGCCGGTGGGATCGTGCCACGTAGGAAAGAGATGTGACGTGTCGGTTTGTGGAGGTGATGTCAGGCTCCTAGAACTGCGTTGAATGATTTATTGATTTTTACTTGAAAAGTGTAAAATGAAAAGAAAATTAGCAAAATAGAAAACATAATTGGACAGAGAATCTATGAGTTTCTGACCGTCCAGGTGGAGGATGCTTAGAGGTAGCCTTTTAAAAATTTCACATATATGTTTATCAAAAAAAAAAAAAAAAATTTCACATATATTATAAAATAATTAATTAAGACTATAAAATTACTAATTCACCTTCTATTTATATGCTGTGATTTAGAATTTGGTCTAATTAAATAAGGTTAAGATGGAAGATTCAAAAAAATATACCTATTAATCTTTTTCAACTTTCAAAAATGCACAATTGTGCTTCCTAAATTCCACGTGTCAATTTCTAATTGACTTAACTTTTTATAAGTTTCATTTTTTCTCTTCCAAACATAAGTTGATATGTAAAATTCCTAAGTTTAAAGGTATTTTTTTGACTAGTTTAGGGAAGTGAGAGACTCTTATGAACAAGTTTAGGGAAGCAAGAAAATTTTTTGAAAGTTCAAGGAGACGGGACTGTTCATGATAATTTCAGGGGATCCCGAAGCATTAGGTCTTCTAACATTGACTTGTAAGTTGAAGTGTTCGATAAAATTAGCTTATAAATTGTGGAAACTTGTAAATATGTCATGGATGAAATTAATTGACGCTATATTTTTTTTTTTTGATAAAATATTAATTTTGTGTGTGTGCGTTTTTACAAGTGTTAAGAAGTTTCAACACATCATTAACAATAGCACCATGCTATGGGCAAACACAAAACTAAATCATAGTAAAATAATTTTTATTGAATATGCATGTATCACAAATTGATGGTCCCAAGTAATAATGCTATTGATGTGGGTATGAATGCCTCTTTAAATACAAATTGGTCTATGTATTTATTTATATTCATTATTCATTGCAGACCAGAAAAAGTTTGGAAGTTTACGTAATAAACCCCACTATCGAAAACAAACATATGCCATTTTACTCCTATTGTCATTCAATCACAACACAATTGATTGCAAACTCAATAAATGGATCAAAAAATAGTACTCTATACAATAGATTGTTGATAATTATACTTTATTACTAAATATTTATGATAGCTTATTGATAATTATACTTATTGTTACTAGTGTTATTTCGGTAATTGGGTTTAATTATCAGTTTATTTGAGTTATGTTTGAGAATTTCTCGAACAATATTTTATCTTTTTGGCATCAATCATAATTTAAGTGCTTCGTGAACATAAATATACATCTATTTCTGAAACAAAATGTTAGTTGTAATAAGAAATTCCCGCTAGCAATATTAAAGAGCTAAAACAACAAACAAACAACTTTAATTTAAAGTCTAAAGTAAGTCTTTTTAGAAAAAGGTAAACCATTACTATAGCATAACAACAATAAGGGTGGGATCCAAGAATGAAAAAATAAAAGTAGTCCTCATGGTAAGGATCATCATGCACCCTCACATGTCCCAATAATAATGGCTACAAAACCACAACACTATTTATATTACTTATTTACTTCTTTTACATCAAATCTTGTAATTAATTTAATCCTTGTTTTTCGCTAATTATAGATTTTAGGTAAGTCACATCCCTAACGTTTCAATTTCATGTTTTTCACCACCTAACACTTGCCTTAATTCCGAGTATTTTGTAAACCATATCTCTCAATTGCTCTTGTACCAAAATTTTTCAACGTGTTTAACATGATTCGAGGTTTGAATTTGATACCTCTCTCTCTCTAGTAAAGACATATTGATGCATGGTAAATATAACAACCAAGTTACTAAATTATAGATCAGTTATTATTGGTCACAGGATTTTATATATGGGATCTGGAACTTTTAAGTATCCAGAATCCAATGGCTCAAAATTATTAAAGATCCATCCATATTTAGTTTTTCAATTAAGTTAAAATGCTTTGAAAAAATCAGAAACATTAATGTTAAAAATATCTAAAAGTCTCGAGTCCCATATATAAAATCTCATTGGTCACAAATAGTTTGTAAGCAAACAAGTAAGAAAAGTAATAAGAACTATAAACACCATCTAAATTAAACTAACTAATATTTACCCGTTTTTCA
>CAOJBJ011455085.1:0-15005 GCA_948291685.1 Euphorbia celastroides | reverse complement strand
CATATCCTCGTTGCTTTTACCCTCTCTAGTATTATTTGCTTTACCATACCACTGATTGTTTGAAGTAGTTGCATCAAGATAATACAAATTTCCATGCCTAATACCACAGCCAAGAGTCTGATGTGTTCCTTTCTCCTGAAAAACACAATTGTCAGATCCAAAAACAGCACAATTTGAGATCTTTGTGATTTACTAACAGATAAAAGGTTTGAAGAAAGAGAAGGAACAACAAGAACAACATCAAGATTAATTGAATTTGATAAGTGTATTGATCCTTCACCAATAACTGGTGCTCTTCCTCCATTGGCAGTGAGTATATGAGGCTGTGGTGAGGAATGGATTGATGATAAAAGGGGTAGAATCATTTGTCATGTGGTTAGTAGCACCTGTATCAATAATCCATGTATTACTCTTAGTAATGAGATTTCGAGACAGACCTGTGTTATCAACTATGGCAACGTTTGCTGAAGATGAATTTGAAGTAGATGCAGATTCTTCTTCATTTGTGGTGGAAAATGCTGCTTCTTCATTTTTGTCGTCTCCTGATGGTTTCGGTGTTTTTCCAGTGAGAAATCCAGATTTGTTTCGAGCTCCAATATGCATCTCCATAAGTGAAGACCATAACAGGTAATTCGTATCATCCATGATGATTCCTAAAGGAAGGGGGGTGTTGTCATGAACAACAATTCAAGATTCATGGGTTTTCGTCGATCATGTTTGGGTCGTTTTCATCAGTCATGGTTGCAAACAGAAATTTGTATTCTCACAAGTATAGCTCTGATACCATGAAGATTTTGAAAATGAGAGAATAGGATAATTTTATTTCTCTAATCTTGAAAATCTCAATATGGCTATTTATACATGAATGCAAACCTATACAAAAAGAAAAAAAAAATTAAGATATTAACTATACAATTAAATACTAATTGATTAGTTTCTTAATAGACCTTGATTCCTTGATTTGATCCTTAACTTGTAGGTTATTCAACAACAAGAAAGGAAGGGGGGCATTGTCATGAACAACAATTCGAGATTCATGTGGAATTTTGGTAAATGGGTTTTCGCCGATCATGTTTCGGTCGTTTTCATCAGTCATGGTTGCAAACAGAAATTTGTATTCTCACAAATATGGCTCTGATACCATGAAGATTTTGAAAATGAGAGAATAGGATAATTTTATTTCTCTAATCTTGAAAATCTCAAATGCAAACCTATACAAAAAGAAAAAAAAAATAAAGATATTAACTATACAATTAAATACTAATTGATTACTTTCTTAACAGGCCTTGATTCCTTGATTTGATCCTTAACTTGTAGGATACTCAACAACAAGAAAGGAAGGGAATTATATTGACCATCGATTAATCGACAACAGATACTTCCCTTAATTACTCACGCCTACAATAGCATCTATCTTCTAAGAACAAATATTATAGACACTCGTTTATTTAGTGTTGCCTAATTCACCATAACAAAATTACAAAGCTTTCTTAATTTTTGCGGTACGACAAAGGTAATAGTTGATGATGTGGTTGTATGGAGTGCAGTGTTATGTTCAATTTCAATGTAAAAATAAATTTACGGAAAATATGACCTTATATTTAGTTCTCTAACGAACTAACCGAAAAGATTATTTTGTAAGCATTGTTAATATTGACATAACCTTTTTGGCTAGATGATGAACAGGAGCAAACTAGATCAATATCATCCACACACAAATTCAACATAAAAAATCGCAAATAGGCATATTATCAGTTAAGCGATTATGATTGATGATAGCTTTATATATAAAAGAATTTTGGAAATGATTAAGTATAATGATGAATACCTCGGATACTTTGCTGGCATCATCTCCAAATAGGACTGTTGGTGGTAATATTGTATTCCTTGGATTAAGTTCATTATTAGCAATATCATGATGCATACATACAAATCACAATCCGAAGCTAACTCTCTTTGTGAATTTTATCTTGCAAGTTAGAGAAAATTATGCCAGGGCAATTCCTTCTGCTTGATGTGTTTGAAGGAATGCTACAAGTTTCCTCATAACCGGAATATGAAATACAAATAGAAACATAAATTACCACACAGCTTAAACCCGAAAAAAGAGACTGCAATAAACTACTAAGTGAGGACGATTAACTATTGCATTAATTTCTATCAGTGAGAATGCATATATTAGTTATAAACCTGTTGGAGCCCTTTCTATAGAACACTGTGAATTTGTCAATTAATGCTTCTGAATAGTCATTTTACACTTTGTATCAACAACTTAATAGGTTGAGAATCTAGTGAGACATACTAAATAAGAAAATTTTAAAAGTTAAAGAGGCAGCTAAAGTCAAATATGCAAACAAAATAACTTTGAGATTTCAACAAGGATGAGCAATGAAATGCATCGTTCACAGTATTGTTGACGATTAAAAATAGCAAAAACTATTGTGGTTCTGTTCTTTTCAACTTATTTTCTGTTCAGTTCAGTTTCATTTGGTTTCAGTTAAGTTTTTAATATGTTAAGTTTAGTTCAATAAGTTTCATATGAGTTTCAATCTTAATAAGTTTCAGTTTGGTTAGTTTCAATATGTTTCAGTTAAGTTTAGTTTCATCAATGAGTTTAGCTCATTTTAAGTTTAGTTTCATCAATAAATTCAGTTTCAAGTGAGTTTCAGTTTCATTAGGTTTCAGTTAAGTTTTCAATATGATAAGTTTAGTTTCAATAAATTTCATATGAGTTTCAGTGTTAATAAGTTTCAGCTCGGTTAGTTTCAATATGTTTCAATTAAGTTCATTTCCGTTAAGTTTCAAATAATTTAAATAGGTTTCCATAAGTTTCAGTAAGTTTCTGTCAATAAGTTTGAATATTTTGCAAACAAGTTTCAAAGAATTCTCACTTTACTTCAGTTCTGTCACACAAAAATAAGTTGAAAAGAATAGAGCCTCAATTACCGTCCAATAAACACAAAGTGGATGAGAAAATACAAACAGGGTTTTCAAAAGAACAAGCATTAATTAGTATCTTTAACAAAAATGCCTTCTTACCACTAACTGAATATTATCTTTTCAAATTATATGTATACCGCAAATGACCACAATCTCTCTATGTTAAAAGTATCTCAAAATATTATCAGTAGTTTTGAATGTTCAAGTGAACAATTGCCAAAAAAAAAGACTGTTAAAATACATATACGATAGAGCCGTACCTGCTGACATCAAGGCATAGATCACACCCTTGTTTCAAAATGTTAACCTCGTTAATATGCCTGCGTTAGTGTGTGTTAACTAGTTATTGACAGAAAACCGTAACTACATAAGTGGTAGCAACTATATCTGGGAATAAATCAACAACTAAATCATAATATTGTGTGGAGTGGAAGAGATAAATTCTCACAACCGAATCACAATTTAAGAGAAACTTAAGGACAGTTGTTGTTAGTTACTGCATTAATTTCTATATCTGCAAACGCAAAACAAACCGGCTGGAGTTCTTGTTATAAAACACAATGAATCTGTCAATTAATGCATCTACATAGTCCTTTCACACTTCAGATCAACAGCTTATAAGGTTGAGACTCTATTGAGACATAGTATTCAATCAAAAAATTCAAAAGTTAAAGAGGCAATTGAAGTCAAATATACAAATAGAAGAAATTTGAGATTACGATAAGGATGAGGGATGAAATGCATCTCAAACGCACACTACCATACATCAGAGAGAAAAACTAATTTTGACGATAAAAAATAGCAATAACATTATATTTCTGTTTCTGCTGTTCCAAATTCTTTTCTCCTTCGTCCAACATTTACCATGATACATTTATGCCCTATTCTTTTCAACATATTTTACATTAAGTTCAGTTTCAATTCAGTTTTAGTAAGTTTCAGTGAAGTTTAGTTTCGAATAAGTTTCTATCAATATGTTTCAAATAAGTTTCAGTTCAGTTCGGTTTTAATAAGTTTATGTTAAGTTCATTTTCAGCAAGTTAAGTTTGTTTCTGATAAGTTTCAAATAGTTTTCAATAAGTTCCAGTTTCAATTAGTTTTTGTTCAGTTCACTTTCAATAAGTTTCTGTCAATGATCTTCAATATCTTTCAATAAGTTTCAGATAGGTTTCGATTAGTTTCAGTTTCATTTGGTTTTTGTTAAGTTTAGTTTTAATTTTTAAGTTCAGTTTGAATAAGTTTGAGATTAGTTTCAAATAACTTATTCAATATGTTGTATCAATAAGTTTCAGTTTAGTTAGTTTCAGTTTCAATTCAATTATGATGTGTCACACATAATAAGTTGAAAAGAATAGAGCCTCGATTACTGTCCAATAAACACCCTGAATTAGGATGTGAATGAGAAAATTCAAATAGGGTTTTCAAAAGAACATGCATTAATTACCCGACGGTTTTCTCCAAATTGGACCAGCTTCATAACTCATCTCATAAGTCTTTGTTAGGACAAAATTCAAGAAGTAATGATTAGGATGAAAATTCATTAAAATATCATTCTGTTACCTCATCACACGCTACTGTGTTGCTTTTCGGTGCAGCGAGAAAGACATCATGCACTCCAATCATATAAAATCATTCGAACAGAGAGAGCCCAAAAAGCAGATCATACCCAAGTTCAATAGAAAAAACTGCAAATAGGCATAATATTTGTCAATCAATTATGATAGCATTATCTATAAAATTTAATTTGAAAATAATAAATAATTGTAATGAATACCTCTAGTACTCTGGCTTAGACATCATCTCCTATAGGACTCTGTTGTGATAAAACTACAGGCCTTGGATTAAATTTTATTATTAGCAATATGACCACAAATTAATACAAATCACAATATCTTATAGTATAAAAGTGATATATTGATGACCTACTATCTCAAAAGCAGACAAACAGTTACTTATTCAATGCGTGTAAAATACAGTTGAAAAGAATTACCTATAAACTGGAGAAAGTATAACAAGCAGACAAGCAGAGCTAATCCTGCAATGAGGACATTCTAGTTAAGTTTATTGCCTATTGAGAAAGGAGGAAAAAATGAGAAGTTTTGGCATCCTTAACAAAAATGCCTTCAGTAACAATAATAAATGGCGACAACGGTAATAAAATCATAATCCAAAGCAAAGTCACTTCGTCAATTTTATTTTGCAAGTTAGAGCAATGACCTTGCGAAATTTTAATGCCATGTCAATTCCTTCTGCCTTATGTGACAGAAGGAATGTCATAAAGTAAGCACTTTAAGTAATTACAGTACTAGTCCTCTTTATCATTTAGAAATTTGGGTGCAGTAACTACAAGTATCCTCAAAACCTGAATATGAAACACAAATAAAATCATAAATTAACACACAACTACTTAAACAATTAAAGAATCTCAAAATCGTATTCCCTTCTTAACAAAAAGAGACAGCACCAAACTCACCAAGCAACTCTGAAGTTTGGATAATATTGTATAGAATGGAATAGATAAGTTCTCACAACCAAGTAACTATAAAAACTCCTGAGGACAGTTACGATTAATTACAGTATTAATTTGTACCTGAGAATGCATATAGTGGAATCAAACCTGCTGGAGCCCATCCTGTAGAACATTATGAATTTATCACTGAATATAGTCCTTTCACACTTCAGATCAACAGCTTAAAAGGTTGACATTCTATAGAAACATACTATTGTAAGCAAAAAAAGCAAAAGTTAAAGAGGCAAGACAAATATACAAACAGAAGAAGTTCGAGTCTTCAATAAGGATGAGAAATGAAATGCATAGGGGGGAATCATCACATGGTTTTGAATAGTTGGAAAACATTATCAAACAGTTCTGAATTCTTCCCTCCTTCGACAAACCTTTACCATGATACATTTAGGCCCTGTTCTTCAACTTACTTTTGCATTCAGTTTAGTTCAATTCAATATCAATAAGTTCCAGTGAAGTTTGAATCCAATAAGTTTCAGATAAGTTTCAAAATAGTTATAGTTAAGTTTGTTTCAATCAAGTTTAGTTTCAATTTCAATAAGTTTCAGTTTCATTGAGTTTCAACAAGTTTTTGTATATTTTTCTTGGTAAAATAAGTTTTTGTATATAAGTTTCAGTTAAGTTTTGGACAAGTTTTGGTTGAATTCAAATTCGATAAGTTTCAAGTAAGTTCAGTTTCAATAGGTTGAGTTCAATTTCAATAAATTTCAGTTCCATTGAGTTTCAATAGGCTTTTGCACAATGAGTTTTGAATGGATTTCAGTTAGGTTTCGGACAAGTTTCGGTTCAATTTAGTTTCTGTATGTTTCGGATAAGTCCTGTTTCAAAAATTTAAGTTCAATTTCATTAAGTTTCAGTTTCATTTAGTTTCAATAAGTTCAAGAAAAGTTTCAGTTATAAATTTCAGTTTAGTTCAGTTGTACAACACAAACATAAGTTGAAAAGAACAGAGCCTCAATTACCGTCCTACAAACACCTAAATAAGAAAGTGGATGAGTAAATACAAATAGGATTCAAAAGTAAGCAAAACTTACTTTTTAAACAACACCATTCTATATTGGCCAAAACAAGAACTAACCAAACCAAGAATAAAACAAGAACATATATTGAGGAAATAGTGAATACTCATACAATAACATTATATTAATTTAGGCTAATTACACATTAGTATTTTTTTACATCAAACATGTACACATACACAGTTAACTGAGAATACCGAAGACACAAAAAGTAGTATTGTTAGAAAGAGAAGAAAAGATGGAACTGAATGCATTGAATTACTTTGAACTTAAGTAATAAAAAAGATCGAGAATGATCACTAGTGAACTCATTCACCTGTAAATATTAAGCCTCCAGGTCGAGAAACAGTTCCTTCAACGAAAGGTTCCAACTTTATGGCACCATTTCCATCAAAACCTAAATACCAATAGCAAACAGATAATAAAAAATATAACAATCTACTTGGCTCAACTCTGCCTTCCCACTAGCGCAAAACACTATCATTGTAGTACAGTAAGCCTTGGACATAATGGAAACAAAAGAATGAAGAAACTTGCAATCCCACAGAGTCCAATTATAAACAGAGATTGAGGAACAAAGTATGTTAAATAAAACATGCATTGGACACACGATGCAAAATTCATGGTACATTGCACAGCTACAAATTTACAAAGCAAAATTATAGCAAAAAGAACAAAATATGTAGATCCAAGTATAACACCCAAGTCTCAAGTTAAATTCAAATAATAGGAAAAGAAAAAGGAGAATACACTCAAATTCTCAAAATAAGACATGTAAAAGGAAATTAAATTCTTCTACAATAACATTAGAACAGACTGAACATACATAACCAGCTCACTCTCCCTTCAACCTTGATACGCTTTGATAATAAAGTAAAAATGCAGTTCAACTTCTCAAAGATCTTCTACCCTTAAATGCCTTAAAGCAAAGCTGCACTCAAATATCCCAGTATGTCAAATTACTAGCCATTTCTTAGTTCCCCTTCACAAACTTAAGTGGGTAAACCAAGACAAGTAGACATAAAGCAACAACAAAAATAAGACAAGAGCAGTAGAAATAATATTTAATTGAACAATACATCATCACATTACATTAGTACAAGAAAGAACAAACAAAACTATTTTCAAAAGATTGGCCAAACGTATGGTTCAAACTTCAATGTATCCCATATAATTGTAGTCAAAGACAACAAATGTGCAATTATGAGTTAGTACACAAACGAGGTAGCTGTAACATTGAAACATTAAGCTGCCAAGTTAAGCAAGTGAGAAACATCCTAATCTAAATATCTAATGGACAAGCATAATGAAAATATAGCTAAACCCACCTAGTCACGCAATAAAAGAAAGTATCTTTAACCCCTAATTGCAGTAAAGTACAAACTCGACAAAATACAGAAGCAGAGACAATTGGTTAGAAGAAGAAAAAAAGAAAGTTTTTACTAATAAGATCCTGATAGAAGCATAAATCAAAAGTTTCTTTAATTTCTCAGTTCTATCTCTATTAACCCAAAAAAAAATTCACAGCTGAAAGCTAACTCAAAATTGAATAGAGACTAAACCTGAGCTTTCCAATTAGCTTCAGCATCCTTTTTCTGCTTGGTAATAGTCGAATCTTCCAACAGAGCATGCAAATAAAACAAGCTTAAAAATGTAAATCAACTGACAATCCAACAAACTGGCAAGTAATTTGATATAAATATGCAATAGTAACAAACAAACACAATTGGCTAATAAAAAATACGAAATGAAGGAATGAGTAATTCAATATACGAGATTTTTCATTTTGTATTTTGATTTTATTTTAACTTTGATCTGAACTATTTTTTCATAGCTTAAAAGATGAAGGATGCAAACAATAGAATGCAGAGTTAACTATACAACAAATATTCATACATATCATATAATAAAATTATAAAACCAATAACAAACAAGCCATCTTCATCATCATATGTGATTTCAAATAAATTCATTCTGCTGGATGTTCATATAATGTATGAGCTGTAAAAATCTTATTAAATTCAAGTACATGAATCTCAACTTGTGCGAACAGGGAACAAGAATGTTATATTAGTCAAAAGGGAATTGATCCTATATAATGCAGCACTTCCTAAGCAAGCGAATTCCACAAATCGACAACACAGAAAAAAGGATATTGAAAATCAATAAAGAGCTATAATACAGAAATTTTGGAAGCAGATCATGGATGACAAAAGCATATAATGGAAGGGCATAACAGCAGAAAGATATAAGTCAACGAGATTAGATGAAGAATAAGATGTATAAGGCAAAATTAGAGGGGAAAACAACCTGACATTAGAGAATGAACAATGAATCTTTCAATCCTCTTGCAACCAGCTCCTTCAAGGCTTGTAAACAGTACAGTTAAAGACCTAAAAGAAGGAAAAATAAAAGAACAACGGAGGCATGAGTGGAAGATGGGAGGTAGCGGAAAATGAAATAATACTAACAGGAAAATGAATACTAAGGGCATCTCCAACTCAACTGGGAATGAAGTTATTTTCTCAAATCTTAAATATTCACAACTTCAAACATTACTTTTATATTGAGGTCCAGATCTCAGCGGAAAGGAGGCGAAGGCGAGTTGAGAGGAGTAAGAGCTGTGAGCTAGATGAAGATTTCAACCGTTTTTCGTTCTGAAAGCCCTAATTTTTTAATCAACCGCATCAAGATCGGAAAACAAATCGTACCAGAGAGAGCATCGGAGACTATTGAGAAAATGAAGCAACGATGTACTCAAGCTGAGCCACCAACACGCCCAATCGTGAAAGCAGTACGTTGTCCCTAACAAAAGCGGTTATGATGGGAGTAGGAGAGGAGCTGAGTTTGGGTTAGATTTTGTTGGGATTCAGCGTTTTTCTATGGAGGGAATTTTCCCGTTCCCAAATCAATTCAAAATTATTTTTCTTCTTTTAACATTTTTCTAAAAAATTTCGACACAAACTCAAATGATTAAATATATTTTATTATATTATTTACAATAAACTATATACCAATTATACATATATCTTTTGTCATTACTTTTCTATACATTTTTGTAACTTTTCATGTGACCCGTGACTTTTCATTAACACCTCCATATTAATTTCTTACACATGTTTACTATTTTTTAATTAAACTTATAACTTTTGATGTATTTCTTTAGTTTTCGCATTACATAAAACTTGCATACACATTTTACAACTCTCAGAAAACATCTACTCATAAATTTAAATAATTCTCTTTAATTTCATTGTGCACTTTATATAATTTTTATTCTATTACTGTATTTTATATAACTTTTTTCTAAAACAAAAAAATATTGTAGCATACTAAAAAAAATTTAGTTACAACTAGTATTTGTAACTAAGATACTTTTTCGTTTCGACTTGCATTTATTGTCACAAAACTTATAAGGTTTGAGCAACAATATTTTTCTGTTGTCACGTAAATATCTTTTGCAACAATAAAAAAATTGATGTAACAATTTGCAAATTTTAGGTTACAACCAAAGTTGTAACAAAAACTAATTAGGTACAACTATGAAAACTATCACAAACCTCATAACTTTTTTGTAACAATATTTTTGTCTTGTCACATAAACAACTTTTTTTGTTACAATCAAAAATTTGTTGTAACAATTTGAAAATTTTAGATTACAATTAAAGTTGTGACGAAAAAGTATTAGTTACAATTAGAAAATGTTGTTATAATATATATATCTATAGAATTTTGCATGACTGATATTTCATGACAACGAAGATATTGTTGTAACGATTAATAACTTTTTGTTTCCAATAATTTCTGTGACACTCAAATTATTGTCACATATATGACTGTTTCTTGTAGTGTATCCTGGTTCGGCCTTCGAGTTACTCCAGTCCCCGGAACTCTTGTTGGGCTTTAATCCACTAGTGAATTCCTTTACGGACAGGAATCAAGCATTTTACAAATTGTTTCCGAAAAGTATCTCTTTCCGGATGTAGGATATACCACTAAACTCTCACCAGCTTAGCTAAGTCCTTTTGACGAGATATACCATTTCTAATTGCTCAACGGATCTAGAAACTAAGTCCCACTTTCAATCCCACGATTGAAACAATTTACAGCAGATTTTCACTTAGAAAATTTTCTAACAAGTTTGAAACGGAGCTTTGTTCTCTTGATTTTTGAAAGTCAATTGCTTCAGAATTACTTTAACTCTAGAAAGCTTGAATAAATCAGCAACTTCTTCAGGTCTCCAACTTGAGTATTTATAGGTTAAACAATAAATGTGACCATTGGAGAGAATTCAATCTGATCCGTTGAAGAAGTTAAGTCTAGGCGCATCCGGACCGTTCCTTTTACCGTTAGACACAATTTAACGCCCGTTTGAATTTGGGATTTGTACGCCAATGTAGGATCATAGAATTTCAGACAAAATTATTTGTCTGAAGAACATCCTTGTACGTTCTGAATCGGCAGTGGTCTTCACACGCTCCGTCATTGGTTGGTTGGTGACTTTATGTCACTATCACCTTGCTGCTTTTATCCTTTAGTGCTTCTCTCTTCAATAAATGCTCTGACAGTTGGTGGACTGCATTTAATGCTCATTGAAAACCGGTTTTGATCTTTTCTCACACACTTGGACACTTTTAAATTGTTTGAGACCGGATCCACTTCTTTCCACGTGGATACCGGATCTTTTCCTTGTCAGCTGTTATTCCGGATTCGTCTTAATCCGGATCTCTTCCTTGACCTCTTATCTTGGATTTTGTTTATCTTCAAACCATCTTCGAAGTGGGTCGGATCTTGACTTCAGATCTTCATCTTTGGTGAGCCACTTCCAACACAATTGATAATGAGCATATGGCTAGATAGCTACTTCGTTGTGATTCTATCAATAAAACATGTGGCGGTAGGTGTTGGAGTAACATTTAATCAAAGATCCATTGTTTGACACATTATTTAAACTGACAGTCTATAGATGTGTTCATAAAAAATATACTGTCAAACAACTATAAGTCTCTTGAAGCCAATCATCTTAACTTCATTATCGAAACAACAGAGCAAAACTTTGTCGAAAAGCAATTAGTTGATGT
The DNA here is from genome assembly GCA_948291685.1 of Euphorbia celastroides. Taxonomy (NCBI): domain Eukaryota; kingdom Viridiplantae; phylum Streptophyta; class Magnoliopsida; order Malpighiales; family Euphorbiaceae; genus Euphorbia; species Euphorbia celastroides. The sequence continues at coordinate 3,441 of CAOJBJ011455085.1, read as the reverse complement.
TTTATTCACCTTTTTTCACTTTGAAGTTTCTTAAGAGTAGACCTAATCTCTTGAATTTCCATCAGCATGGGTCTTCTTGAGCATATTTGTTTGATTGACTCCTATAAAATAAGAAAAAAATGAAAAGTTAAATGAAGGATGTTGTTCGTAGAGCAAGTAAAACAGAAGTTGGTAGTAAACATGCTGCTCTAATCCATGAAAATGGCTCCCAAAAATTTGTTTTCCTTACAGATGACTAGATTAGCATTCTTCAACTTTTTTGTGATAGAACAAATAACATAACCCTGAACAAAACAAAACAGAAGATAATTATTTAAATCTAAGAAGTGTTTGAAGATTATAGACATTGATTTTCCAACAGTTTAATTGCCATAATATGTGCCAAACATTTAGAGCATAAACGTCTCTCAAAGATGGTGAAAAAATTATGGGTTCTCTGTAGACACATTGCACTTCTTTTGTTAAATACTCCAACTAATTGTAGACAATGTAAGATTCAAAAGAATGGTGAAATAAGCAAACAGGGATCGTGGCTTGAGACAGAAATCGTTAATGGCATTAACACCAACTCACATTGAACATTAATTAGCACATATCTAATAGAGATAGAACATGAAGGAGAGAAGCAATTGAACAATCTCACAATGTGATTCGAGATGGGCATGAGTTAGAGGACAAAACACTAGTGAATAGCCCTAATTGGAGATTTGCTCACGATATAATCAAGCAGACGCCCAAATCAAGCAGCCATTTGACGGTAAATATCCAAGCGGTGTGAGATGAGTGAATTCGTGATATGAAGATGATATTATAATTGCTCAACCAGAAATCGTAGAAGAGAAATTACCGTTGTAGCTTTCAATTAAGCGGCTGATTGATGAGAAACGGGATGAATCCAAGCGGCCTGGATTAAATGAACTTGTGATACGATATAACTGAAATTGAACAACTCCAGAAAGGGGAATGAGAGAAGAAGAGGAATGGAATTGAGAAGAGACTCTCACGAATATAACGATTAAATGGACTAAATCGAGTAACGTGGCTCAGTTAGTTAAAATCTGTTTTAACTGTAGAGGGCAATTTTGTAATTGCAAGGGTAAAAGGGTATGGTTGTAATAGTTAGTTTAAGTGAGTGGGATCGATATTGTTTCGCTTTACTCTTTCTCTTTTATCAGTTAGGGTTCAAGACCTGAGCTTGTAATTTCTCTCTTTTATTCGATACAATTCTTTCTTTAGTTCAATCTTCATCTTTCAATTTCTATTCAGTTTCTCTGTTAAGATGGTATCAGAGCGTTTCATGCTATTCTAAAGTTTCCGCGATTTTCTTTACCTATATTTTCTTTGATTCTTCCTGTGAATTCAAGCGAGTTCTTGGAGTTTATGCTACAATGGCGAAGTAATCGAAAATCGATGAGAATAGTGCCTACTACATACATCCAGGTGAAAACCGCTCTATTGTTTTGGTTACGCCTGTTTTGGACAAATCAAATTATCATTCTTGGGTGAAAGGTATGCTAATGGCTCTTCTTTCTAAAAATAAACTGGATTTTGTTGATGGTTCCATTGAAAAACCAGCTGTTAATGATTCAATGTATGCTTTACGGCGTCGCTGCAATAACCTAGTTTTTTCTTGGCTGATTAAATCACTATCTCCTTCAATAGCACAAACCGCATTGAATTTCGATTCGGCTAGGGCTTTATGGGTTAGTCTGAAAGAAAGGTTTAGCCAGTCTGATGTATATAGGCTAGCTGATTTACAAGGGGAGATTTTCTGCATTTCTCAGGGAAATAGGAATGTAACAGAATATTTCGCTAGTCTTCAGTCTCTTTGGGACGAGTATATAGATCTGAATCCTATGCCTAGGTGTACTTGTGATGGCTGTGTTTGTGGGATAGGAGATAAGATCAGAAAGACTCATGAATCGAATCAGGTGATTTGTTTTCTAAGAGGTTTAAACAAGAATTTTTAAACTGTTAAGTCCCAAATTATGGTAATGGAGCCAATTCCCACTATGAACAAGGTTTTCTCTTTAGTGCTTCAGTATGAGAATCAATTTTCGACCGAAGTTAAGGAAGTTGAGGCTAGTCAAGAGTTAATTGCTTATGCTCATAAGGAAAATTTTTCGAAGGCTAGACAATAGAAAAAACAAGGAGGATTTCAGAATTTTTCTAGGCAACAGAATTTTCAGAATGCTCCTGCTGTAAAAGGCAAGTGTCCTCACTGTGGAGGAAATCATATAGCAAGCAATTGTTACAAGAAGTTTGGTTACCCACCTCATATATTAGCTAAATTTGCTGCAAGAGCTAATCTAGCTGTTGGGGAAGGACAAAATTTGAATCAGGATGATTTTGATCAAGATTTGGAAGAGCTGAATGACTCTTCTAATTAGCAACCTACTATGTTCACAGCAGTACAACTTAAGCAGATCAATCAAATGATGATACAAGTGCAGAATTCTAACCAAGGTTGTAATCATGTAGCAGCTTCTACAAAGGTTGTTCACATTCAGAAACCAATAAGTTTTACAGCTGCTTCTGCAAAAATGAAACGAGCAAGTAAAGATCAGGGTTACCTGCAAAGAGGATCAAAGTATGAATCTGCAAATTCTACTGGAGTTACACAAGATCCAAGTCCTTCAAATTTAGGTATTTCTGAAACTTTATCTTTTTACTGGATTGTTGATACGGGAGCTAGTTTTCATATTTCTTGTACAAAGCCTATGTTGGTTAACATTAGAAGTGTTAAAGATTGGTATGTTATGCTACCTAACAACCTCAGATTGCAAGCAACTATCATAGGAAATCTGAATATTAGTGATAAAGTGATTTTGTATGATGTTCTGTTTGTGCCTGAATTTAGTTACAATTTGATTTCTGTGACTAAATCAACAAAAACTTTGAACTGTGAGCTCATTTTTACCAATAAAAATTGTGTTATACAAGATGCTATGACCAAGAAGAGGATTGGTGTAGTTGAAGCAAAGCATGGCTTATATCATTTGGATGTACTGAAAAGTAGTTATGTCATGTTGAATATGGAATTACCTTTCATTTCTACTTGTAATAAAGATGAATTGTGGCATTTTAGACCAGGCCATCTTTCTAATAGTAGACTAAAATTGTTGAATAAGATTTTCCTGATATTGATGTACCAACAGATTTTGTTTGTGATATTTGTCACAAAGAAAAAATGAAAAAGCCTTCTTTTCCTGTTTCAGTTTCTGCTTCCACATGTTTATTTGAATTGGTTCATATGGATGTATGGGGTCCAACTGTTATGTCTATGGATGGTTATAAATATTTTTTACTGTTGTTGATGACTTTAGTAGATTTACATGGGCTGTTATGCTTAAAACTAAGAATGAAGTTAGTCAAATAGTGCAAAAATTTTGTAGAATGGTTGTTACTCAGTTTAATAAAAGAGTCAAAATCATAAGAACT
>CAOJBJ011454151.1:0-11355 GCA_948291685.1 Euphorbia celastroides | reverse complement strand
GGGCACCGGCAGCGACAGAATGGCGGCGGGGACAGAGCATAAATTTGATTAGGGTTTTATTGTAATGTTGGGTAATTGGTTTAGGTAAATGGATTAATGGATAAAAGAATTAGGTTTTAGGGTTATTGGATCAAAAGTACTGTTTTGACAAAAATGTCCCTGTCTATTTCAGCATTTAAATGCTAATGGATGAAAAATCCTCATTTTGATAACGGTCTAATATCTCAGGGGTGTTTTTGAAGAGTTTTAAACTTCAAGGGTATTTTTGATAAAAGTCGAAACCTCAGGAGTGGTTTTTGAAGTTATCTCTTTACAAATTTAACAACCTATTCCCGATCGTTTTTTCCTTCTCCTCTGCTCCATCGTTTTGCGTCTTCTGTTCTTGTACAATTCCCGATCGTCAAGAAATGGTTGGATGCTAGTGTTTGAAGATCCTTTCATGATTTGGAATGCAGCGGTATTGGCTTATTGTTTTCTTAGTAGGAGATCCTTGTGGAATTATAATTAGTTTGACTTTTCAAACATTTCATTTTTTTCATCCAACCATAAGTTGACATGTGGAATTTCTAGGTTTAAAGGCACTTTTTTGACAAGTTTAGGAGGGTGAAAGGCTCTTATGAACAAGTTCAGGGGGGCGAGAGACACACTTGAAAGTTCAGGGGGCGAGGGGATATTCGGGACAACTTCAGAGGGTCCCAATGCATTAAGCCATTTAATTAATTTAACATTTTTGTCATTTGATTATGTTATTTTCCAAATATTTGAGAAAATTTTGAAAACTATTGTTTTTTATAATTCTTTTAACGTTTATTATTATCTTCTAACAAAAAATTGCACCATTTAAAAATTTTGTAATTTTTTGCACTAATATAGTAATATGTATTATATTTTTATTAAATAAGCTGAAAAATTTCATATCAAAATGAAAATGATTACCTCATTTCATGATATAATTAAATATTGAAAAATCTTTGTTTGAAATTACAAACCCTTCTCGTAAACAAAATAATCATATAGACCTCATTTTGTTTTTAAATGGTCATGTTTTTGAAATTTACCCCAATCATGATTAGGTATATGACATGGTTTGATCTAATTTAGTCGGTAGGTATATGACATCGTTTGATCTAATTTATACGGTAATTTTGGTTACAAGACCTGATCAGGGTTATAAGCTTGATGGTAAACTAACATTATTAGGTATGAAGAGAATAACAGAATGAGAGACGGAAACGATGTTAGCTTCTAAACTAATTTTACTAACAAAATACAAACATTATACAATCGGATGGTCATGTCTCCAAACAATCTAATATGACAAAACTGTGAAACAGTTTTCACATGATACTATAAGACCATAATTTTAGCAAGAACTTGCACCACTTGACAGCACTTGCCGGAGTAGAATAAGCTGATCATTTGCAAGACTTTGGTTTGTATTTTCCTAGTCACTTAAATCTCCTTTACTGTCTGGGAATATGAATACCAAGTCTTCGTTATCTCTATATACTTGCACAAGTGCAGCCGCTTTGTACACAAACATCCCCAACATGGCTGGCACTATCTGTGCGCCATTTCATTGCTTTTTGTATTAGTTCTAGCAATGTTTGGCTCTTCTATTTTTAAGAGGTAAATAAATGCATAATAGATGTTACCTGAAAATCAAAAATATCGTCGGTGAAATAATGATGAGACAAGGCCCACAACCCGTAAATTGCAGCTGGAATCACAAGCCTTGGAGAGGAAAGAGCGATGCTAATCCCCTTGATTGATCTCATTAATGAGTCACTAATATCCCCACTTCTTATCCCAATCCTGAAACCGACACTAACCATGACTTCCTTCTACCAATATGAATAATGCACAAAATTCTTCTGCTTCACACAATGGAATCACAGAAACAGATCAAATAGGATATGAGTTAAAAGCCATACTTCTTCGACTTCTTTTGCAGGAAGATGGGAGGAATCATTTCTTTGGATAGGCTGTCTGCATATTTGTATAACAATTGAAGGTACAAGCAGCTGCACTGGACACAATACTGGTTATATACAGGGCACTATGAGGAGTCGACACATAATAACTTCTTAAATAGTCTTGAAGTTCGTGAACCAACCTGAAAAGTGCTCCAATTGCATAACTTATTGCAGCCTGTAAAATTAAGACGATGGTCAGCCAGTAACCAATTTATCTATGAGACCTTTTGAAAGTCTAGCTCGTCATTGAAATGAAACTTTAAGAACAAGATAAGCATGCTCATTTTTCCTAAAGACATAACTATTGTGGATTGTAGCATATTTTCCTTTGTCTATGTCATAAGCATCAGATTTATTGATCAATTGAACAACCTCTGAAAGAACCCGAATAGCTCTGAGATGTAACCCCTTAGGTATTCTATCTCAATACAGTTTTGACAACAAAGCTTCCCCTTTATCTATGGAAGTCTTACCTGGATTGATAGTACAACTAAACAGTACCCACTGCATGCAGCACCAATACCAATGGATAAAAGCATCAGTTCCCTTTTGAGCTGCAAGAAGAGAACCATGGTTCAGCTTGTGATGAACAACTCAACTTCGAAGAAATCCATAAACAATGAAGACTGAGAAGCAAACTATGATAGGATTTTCCTATGGCAAAGGAAATCAATGCAATATTTAGAAAACCGCCCATTAACGTCTATCTTAAAATTAGACGCAGGTAAGCATCCACTCCAATCTCTCAATCACTTGAAAATGTCTAATTCATAGATCTAAACATATGGCAGCCATGGAACTGAATGAGTAGAAATAGCTCATCAATGAGTAGGCAGATCAAGATCAAAATTAAAGAGAAGTATCATACAGCTTCATATTTGAAGAAGTTCAGTTTCTTCCTTCTGTCACTATCATCTTGCATTGCCTGTATCATGGCATGATTTACATAAAGCAGTAAGTAATGCCTGACAAAAAGTTGAATTCAGTAGCAAAATCTGCAATAATAGAAGCATACCTTAGCAACAGCTTTCTTATTCATTGGTGCAGAGTAGTCATCCGATAGCCATTCTTTTGTTGCAGATAGTTTCAGAAAGCCCCAATCATCATCACTTTCAGTAACCTGCACACATATTAAATCCACTACACGATTAAACCCTCATAATTATCACGTCCGGTTGCTGAACTGATCCAACTCAGCTTTTGACGGTAAAAAAATAGAAAAGGCAGTTTTGGTGGCAGGAACGAGATTGTACACAATGAAACAATCTTTACAAAGAAATAAAGCGGTAAATCCTTCCATAAATTTGTTGAATGTAATATACAAATTAGAATTCATAAAATTTGATATGTTTTGAATGTGATAAAATAACTACTGTGGCTGAGAGGTATGCCTGTGCGGCTGTGCCAAAAATATTCGTTTTACATTTTTTTAACTGCTTATCTCTAAAATAAGTGATCCGGCCTGTTTGGGATTGCTTTCTCATGCTGCTTTCCCTATAAGCAACAGAATTAGTTTTTGGGAAGTAGCTTTTTCAGTTCTCGTTTGTAAGTATGAATGGTCAAAATGTACTATCAATACAAAATATGTTGTTATATAAAAAAGTTTGTGAGACCAACTTTTAAGGACATCAACTCTTATAGAAATGCCAAGCAGTCCCTACACTGTAATTATTATTATCAGCATATAATTGGATCAAGGTGCACAGCTTAAAACATCTAAGGCCATCTAAATACATCTAACTTGACAACTGTTGTCGAATGTCCTCTTGAAATTTCACATCAATACTCATTTTCTCAGTCCGAACAAAAGCGGACATGTTGCATTCACAGTGAATGCTGAACCTTTCACAATTTTAAGAGCAATTAAAAAAAAAACTTCAGGGCCAACCGACAAAATATAGCAAGTTCATGCAGGATCGTACGTATTCAGTATTCAGTATTTTGGCTCATCTTACCTGCTCTACTTCTTGAGGGACGCTTGCTAGTTTGCCATCATCAAAATCAACCAATTTCATGACATCTCTCAGCCAAAATACATCAGAAGCTTTGGATACAAAATCACCATTTTGTTGCCTTTCCCTGAGGAACATTTTCAAGGCATCGTCTTCCATGAGTTCCCTCACTGCAAGGGAAAGAACATAACCAAAGTAGAGGAGCAACGATTAGCAATGGTATCGTCAAAATTGATAAAGCTTCCCAAAATTGACAGAGTCTATCTACTCAAGTACAGAACAAGGAGCATGAGGACGGAAGGCAGCATAATTTCGAGAAGAATTTATATTTAGTCGACCAGAATAGTACTTACTTACGTTACACAAATTGATTAATTGAATGCTTTCATAGAATTCAATACTGTAGAATTGAAGTATGGACATTTCGATAAACAAAAAAAAGGAGGGGGAAATTGAATAGCAGACCTGGCTGAGAGGTGGGTCTAAGAAACGAGAAAGCTTTTGGGTTTCTCTTAAAAAGTGGAATTGGAGAGAATAGTGGAAATGGGGATTTGGAGGAAGTAGAAAAGCAGGAAATGCTTGAAACAGTGTCCATCTGCAATTGCAGCAAGCAGAGTTCGAAGGAATGAGGACAAAATATCTTTGGGTTTTTTAAGGCAAGTGTTTTTGCTCGAGAGCTTTCCGATTGGATAGACAGTACACACTGAATTTAGCTTTCACTACCCCGGTAAGGGCGTTTTTTATAGCGTGTTCCCTGTACGAAGGACCTCCCATCTTACATCTTTTGTGGCTCTACTCAATTTTTCTTTTCTATTTAATTAATATGTCTTTAAAAAAGTGCGAGCCATTGAAATTATTTGGATCTAAAAAGACCTGATTTTTTGTAAAATTTTCCGAGTAAGACCCCAAATGGAAAGAATTAGACTTAAGCACCCACAGCTCGCAAACCCGTATGAGAGGTAAATGAGATGGCTTCGACAAAGGCTTCGCAATTAAAGTTTGGTTCAGCCTACACCTGCTTAAACCCCAATATATTATATAAATCGAGTTTAGTTTTTGTATTAAAATCAAGACTAACTTACTTGGCCTACCCAATATGAATCATGGATTTGATTCAAACACTCACCCTAGCAAACTCATCTCATCCACTGACTAATCAACTAAATTAATTACAGTCAGCACGTTCTTAATGTTTCAATTAACACTAATCGTTCTTAAATTAACATGATATATCCAGGATATATGCTGGATATAACACGATATATCCAAGATATATCATGTTATATATATCATGAATATATGATGTTATATCTAGATATAAGACCAGATATGATGTTCATAAGACCATATATAACTATTTTCAATTTTTACATGTATGAACGATTTTCATATGTTATACAAATCAAGGTCTGAGAAGAAAAATTTGATGGAAACAGTCGATCACAAATCGCAAAACGACTGAAATCGAACAATACAGTATTTGAAACATGAACAGAATAAATCATTTGCGTCCTTTATCTGTTAGTGTTGTCGGACTTCGAATCAAATCGGAATCAAGTTGGAACTGAAATCGAAGTCGAAATCGAAGTCAAAGAACAGAAAGATTGAAATTGAAATTGAAGAGCAACAAGAATCTGAAGCTCAGCAAACCATAAATCAAACAATACAGTATTTGAATTTCGAAGTGCGATTTAGAGAATTATTAGAATTCAAAGCTCATCAGATAAAATTGAAAAGAAAAGAGAGAAAAGAAGAGGAGCAAGAAGAGTACCTGAATTAAATTGGAGAAGAAGATGAGCGTTGAATGGAGGAGAAGAAAAGTTGTAGAAGAGGAACATGTTAGGTGAAATTAGAAAGTTAGAGAGAACACTCATTGATAATAAAGATGGGTAGAAGTCAAACATGTAATTACTTTTAACCTATTGATGACTCATGTAATTTTCTCTAAAATCAAAGTTTGGCTCACTCGGTCCGAATATATTTAAAATATGTTAAATTAGTCATATTTTTAATATATTTATCATAAATATTTTGCACGTAATAATTTAATTCATCTATATTTGACTCTTTTTAATAAAATATGAGTGTTGAATGAAATTTAATTATAAATATTTAAACTTAGTTTACAATTTTTTTTTTGGAAAAATGGCATATTTAATACTTTTTTAATATTAATTTTTTTATTAAAATTATTTTGAAAGTCCTTAGGTCAGACTTGAGTTTTCCTTTTGTTATAAAGGCCCTCCGCAGACCAAGCCTAAACTAATTTTATATACACTGAGCCGAACTTGAGTGATGCATTTTTTTAGTTAAGTCGGAGTAGGCTCAGTCCAAACCCAACCCAGGCGTAGGTCTGAGAAAAATATGGTCTAAGCTCCATTTGTAATGATAAATTTAAAATAATAATATTTCATTAAGTTTTTATATCTTTTTAATTAATTGTTAGGCCGACCATGTTGTATGAGAGTGAGTGTTGGGTAACTAAAGTGCAGCATATTCAAAGGTTGAATGTGACCGTAATGAGGATGCTTAGGTGGATGTGTGGTCACACTAGGATGGACCGCATTAGAAATGAGTGCATTCGACAAAAAAACGGTGTTACTCACGTGGAAGACAAGCTGAGAGAAGGACGATTGAGATGGTATGGTCATGTGCTATGTAGACCTCTAGATGCGCTAGTTAGGAAGTGTGAGAATTTGAGAGTAGAAAACAAAAGTAAGGGGAGAGGGAGACCGAAACTTACACTTAGGGAAACTTTTAAACAAGATATGCGGGTTCTTGATATCGATGAGCATTTGGCTCAAGATAGAGCTTCATGGCGTCAGATGATCCATATAGCCGACACCATCTAGCATGAGATTAAGGCTTGGTTGATTGGTTGTTTGGTAAGATAATTTACATGTTATTATATATCAATCTAACTTTAATTATATGTTTCTTATGCATATATAATTATATTGTTAACTTTAGTTTATTAAATAATTGATCTTTTAAATTTTTTATTACTTATTAAATTACTAATTTTATTTTTTCATTATGTCAAAATTTTTAATTGTTATAATTTTAAATGTTATTTGTAACACTTATTTGTATTCAAGTGTTAGAGTGTATATATATGTGTATAAGAGAATATTGTAATAATATAAAGTTAGATGGAAATGTCCTCGGTCATGGATGTGTAGTCAGAGATTCTATGGGCAGAGTGATAGCAGCTAGATCATCTTTATTACTAGGTGGAGGATATGCTTTTTTGGCAGATGCCATGAACTGTAGAGCAACGCTAAGTTGGTTGAAGGATAATCGTTTTGACAATGTGATAGTGGAAATGGATGCTATCAATGTGGTGCACGCGCTCAACAATAAAACTTTTCATGTTTCGTTTATTGGTTTAATTTTTTGTGATTGTTTGAAACTCTTAGCCTGTTTTTCTCATGTTAAACTTGTTTATGTTAGTAGGTCTGCAAATCAAGCAGCTCATTTGTTAGCTAGAGCTGCTGATTCTTCGACACGTAAGGTGACATGGTTTAACTATTGTCCACCTTTGATTAGGGCTGTTATTAGGCACTGATTATTAATTCGAATTTCTCTTCAGTAAAAAAATATTGGTAGAAATGAATATAATAATAATAATATTTTATTTTGAAATAGAAATTTGGAGTGATGGTTTGGAAAGCAGACACTGTAAGAGGCGCTAAGTTGGTTAAGGATAATCGTTTTGACAATGTGATAGTGTAAATGGATGCTATTAATGTGGTGTACGCACTCAACAATAAAACTTTTTATGTTTCGCCTATTGGTTTGATTTTTTGTGATTGTTTGAACTTCTTAGCTTGTTTTTCTCATGTTAAACTTGTTTATGTTAGTCGGTCTGCAAATCAAGCAGCTCATTTGTTAGTTAGAGCTGCTGATTCTTCAACACGTAGGGGGACATGATTTAACTATTGTCCACCTTTGATTAGGACTGTTATTGGGTACTGATTATTAATTCGACTTTCTCTTCAGTAAAAAAAAAGTTAGGTGGAAATGAATATAATAATAATATTTTATTTTGAAGTAAAATTTTGAAGTGATGGTTTGGAAAGCAGGCACTGTAAGAGGCGCTAAGTTGGTTGAAGGATAATCGTTTTGACAATGTGATAGTGAAAATGGATGCTATCAATGCGGTGCACGTGCTCAACAATAAAACTTTTTATGTTTCGCCTATTGGTTTAATTTTTCGTGATTGTTTGAACCTCTTAGCTTGTTTTTCTCATGTTAAATTTGTTAGTTAGAACTGCTCATTCTTCGACGTGTAGGGAGACGTGGTTTAACTATTGTCCACTTTTTATTAGGGTTGTTATTGGACACTGATTATTAATTCGACTTTCTCCTCAGTCAAAAAAAGTTAGGTGAAAATGAATATAATAATATTATTTTATTTTAAAGTAGAAATTTGGAGTGATGGTTTAGAAAACAGACACTGTAGAAACTCTAAACTATAGAGTGAAAAGAGATTTGAAGTAGAAATTGATAGGGTGAGGTTGGAAATACTTTAAGTGTCCATAAACGCTTTTGAGAACTCTAAGCTAGGGAATTAGCTAGCTATATGATAGTGAGACTTAGCTTAAGCTCGGGGTAACTTAAGTAATGTCCTTACTAAAAGGAATTCTACCAAGTTAGGATAGAGTTTAGTGATACATTATACATTGAAAAAAAAAAGCAATCTTTGGAGATTATTTATAAAAGGTTTAATTTTTTCTCGTGAAAGATGTTACAATGTAACATAAATTATTTATTTGTTATGTTTTAGAGTTTATAATTTTATGGCTTTATTGTTTAATTTGTTTTAGCTTGGTATTTTATTTATATATTGATTTTAATTTATAACCATTGTGATTATTTAAATTAATAACTTGTATTTTCTAATTAATTGCAATGTTAATATTTTATAGCCTTTTACGGTTTTACATCAATGGAGGGCTAAATCAATACAAAAGATTTATTAAAAAATTGTACTATACACTATCTTTTATATCATATTATTACTTTTACTCAAAACAATTATTTGTTTTTTTTTATTTCACTCAACCTTTAACTTCACTTTTTCCCCTTTCTCTGCTTTCTCTCCGGATAATGATCACTACTAAACATTCTCTCTTTTAATTAATTTGAATTTTAAAAATTTAAAATCACCATATTGATATACTTTTAACGAAAAAAGTTTCAAGTTTTTTATAATTTCCTATAATCTCTTATGATGTTCTAGAATCTCATGTTTTTGTATGAAAATCTCTTATAACCTTATTTTTAGTCATTTAAAAGTCGTATATTGTCTTATAATGTAGTATATTGTTGTATAATCTCGTGTTTTTGTGTTAAAACCTCTTATAACCTCATTTTTATGCATTTAAAAATTCGTACAATGTCCTATAATATTGTATAATGTGCTATAATTCTCCTATAATTGAAAGCATTTTGGCAATTTTTGCCAAATCCCATATCGCCTCTTCATGTGGGTGAGGGGGACTTTATTTTGCATAAACAGGTAAATGGGCCTTTAGTTTTAGTATCTCATTCAATTAGTCCCTAACTTCTCTTAAGAGCAATTGTCTTAGCTTCTTATCTCTCTTGTAATATTTTTTAAGTGAAATGTTAATTTGGTAGTGTCTGAGGATGTAGGTAAATTAGCTGAACCTATTAAAATTTTGATGTTCTCTCCGCTTTGGTTTTTAGCAAGAATTTTAAATTTTGCTAGTCGCTTCTGCAACAAATGGTATCAAACAGTTCTGAGAAAAACACTATGCTTTGTGTGTCGAAGTTATATTGCGAATGACACGTCAGAACATTTTCCTCTTTCTGGGTTTTGTATAATCAACTGACATCTAGCAAATTGGAAATTATTGTCAAAAGTACCTTTGGAAAAATTATTTGTAATATATTGTTTCGGGTATTCTGACAAATTCTGTCACCAAGGTGATAAAAGTTTAAGAAAATTAGTATATAAGTGAGACCATATGTGACTCCACCAATTACCTAGAAATTTTTCTTGAGTAGGTGTTAGAAATGATATAGACATACTTATTTGTAGTATAAAATAAATTACTTTTTCATTTCTAGATTCGATTAAAATGATAAATTTTATTGTAAGAAGACTTCAATAAACCTTAGTTTGACAAAATAAGCTATTTTTTGTAGATCAAAAAATTTAAAACACATTTATTATAAATATAAAATTTTTGAAAATTGAGTGTAGATGCTGCCTAGACGGAATAAATCGGACTAGGCAGAGCCTAGGCGGCTATAAGTCAGCTCAAGACGTAAAAGCGCCTTAAAAACTTAAGTCACAACAGTAGAACCAAAACAACGCCTAGCTAGAGATTTTTAAAATAATGTATTTAGGGTCTGTTTGGTATTGTTGTCAGAGTTGCTGTTTCTAAAAGTTGGTATCACAAACTTTTCGTATAACATCATTTTTCGATTTTGACAGTGTATTCTGATCATTTATATGAAAAAGTTGAGAACTGCCAAAACATCTTTCTCAAAACTATAATCGACTGCTTCTAAAAAAAAGCTTCAAAATATAATTTTTTAGAGAAAGCAGCTCCAAACAGACCTAAATAATTATAATCATTCCACTTTTTACAATTATACGTGGTTGATTTTGCAATTATGTGCCGTGCATGATAACCGCAGATCTAAAGTACTTCATCCCAAGCATTCAGCTCCTATGAAAAACGAGAAGTTAGTTAGGGCATGTTGTAGGATTGTAGCTTAGGCTGCGTTTTTTAAAAGTTTTATTTTGTAATTTTTTTTATAAGAAACATATATTATATTTTGAGTATTAGTTTTCAATATATTTGTATAGAATATCAAAATGTATTGTTTAAAGTCAAAATATGTTGTTACATGAAAAGTTTGTGAGACATGTTTTTGAAGACAACATGTTTGACAGTAATCTCAAACAAACCTTAAAGGGGTTTGGCCGAGACTCTAATGAAGTGATTTCATTATCAAAGTTAGGAAGATTCTATCCTTATTTTATTTATCCACTGCTTTGTTCTTATCACTATTAGATGAATAGTAGTTGGACAGATCCGGTAGTCATAAAAGACAAAATAAACTTTATTTTATAAAATATAAAATAAAGATAATCTACAATACAATGTTAAATTTTAAATGATTGGAAAGACTCATAGAGTTTAGAATTGAGAAAGTGTGTATAGTAGTATCTAAAACTTAATGATTGGTGTGAAAATAATTTTCCATATAAATAAAGTGCGTGGGCTGACTGCTTGATGACGAGGTCACTGTTACGTATATTGCTCTTCTCATCATGTGGGTCCCTCTCCTGATTAGGGGAATTTATATAAAATGTCAGTATTATACACCTTTCCTCAATTTAACGGTTAAAAATTAATTTATACTTAATTGATTATTCATTTATCACA
>CAOJBJ011453836.1:0-12549 GCA_948291685.1 Euphorbia celastroides | reverse complement strand
TAACGCGTTAATTCAAGCGGTTTTAACAGCGATCTTCGCTGTTAAGTACTCTCTTTAAAACGGATTAAAATATCTTAACAGCTCATTAGCACTAACGACGTTTTAGCTATATATTCTTAAACGGTGTATTTGTTCAAATCTCAAACTCCTTTTCTACCACAAGAAGGAAAAGGAGTTCAAAAATTCAATCGAGCTTTGAATTCGCCATTGCAGCAGATTAGTGCTCTCCCGTTCTCAAATCTGAGCTACGTTTCGCCGGAAAATCTTTGTCTCCGTCTCCATCGCCGTTCGATTTGGTTTTTTCCGATCAATGGCGGTAGAGAAGAAGTTCGTCACCGGCGAGGAGCTCAAGAAGCACAATAAGAGCGGGGATTTGTGGATCTCGATCCAGGGGAAGGTCTACGATGTATCGGAGTGGGCGAAATCGCATCCAGGAGGGGAAGTTCCTCTGTTGAATCTGGCTGGTCAAGATGTAACCGATGCGTTCATCGCTTATCATCCCGGCATTGCCTGGAGCTATCTCGACAAGCTTTTCACCGGCTTTTATCTCAAGGATCACAAGGTTTCGGAGGTTTCTAGGGATTACAGGAGGCTCCATTCGGAGTTTGCGAAGCTCGGATTGTTTGAGAAGAAGGGGCATATTGCTTTGTATGCGTTAGCATCTGTTTCTGTGATGTTCGCCGTCGTTCTTTACGGCGTTTTGTGCTGCGACGGCGTTTTGGCGCATCTCGGCGCTGCAATGGTGTTAGGGATGCTTTGGATTCAAAGCGCGTATGTTGGCCATGATTCGGGGCATTATCAGGTAATGTTTAGTCCTGGTTTGAACAGATTTGTGCAGCTTTTGGCTGGAAATTTCCTTACAGGAATAAGCATTGCTTGGTGGAAATGGACTCACAACGCTCATCATCTTGCCTGCAATAGTCTCGATTACGATCCCGATCTGCAACATATACCAGTTTTTGCGGTATCTTCACGCTTTTTCGATTCAATTACGTCTTACTTTTATGAAAGGAAGATGAATTTTGATCCATTAGCGAGATTCTTCATTAGTTACCAGCACTGGACCTATTACCCTATAATGTGTGTGGCGAGAGTCAATTTGTATGTGCAGACTTTACTGCTGTTGTTTTCTTCTCGTAGAGTTCCTGATAGAGCTTTCAACATCATGGGAATTCTTGTGTTCTGGGTTTGGTTTCCTCTCCTGATTTCATATTTGCCTAATTGGTCCGAGCGGGTGATGTTTGTTCTTACTTCTTTTGCTGTTACTTCTCTGCAACACATTCAATTCACCTTGAATCATTTTGCTGCTGATGTTTATGTTGGCCATCCTAATGGGACTGATTGGTTTGAGAAACAGTCAGGGGGGACTTTGGATATTTCGTGTTCGCCATGGATGGATTGGGTTTATGGTGGTTTGCAGTTTCAGCTTGAGCATCACTTGTTTCCAAGGTTGCCACGGTGCCAATTGAGAAGGGTTTCACCATTTGTGCAGGAGCTTTGCAAAAAGCACAATTTGCCTTACAGGAGTTTGTCCTTCTTTGAAGCCAACCGTAGGACAATTAGGGTTCTTAGGGATGCTGCCCTGCAGGCTAGAGACTTGGCTAATCCTGCCCCAAAGAATTTGTTGTGGGAAGCAGTAAACACCCATGGATGAGTTCCTATATTAAATGGCAAGCTTTTGTTCCTTTACTTTACACAAAAGGATAGTTCACCATTTATCTTTATCTAGTTAATTTTACTTCTTTGCTTGATCTGCTCATCTTTAAATATTTTGGAACTCCTTTGCCCTTTCCTATTTTTAGTTATATATATGTTGGTTCACCTACTCCTATGTAAACTTACTTATGGTTGAGGCCTTTTTTGTCTACCTGTTTTGGGCATATTTGATATTATTTGCTCTTTTCCTTGTGAAGATGATAACTTTTAGCCACATTTCTATTTGTAATAAGTCCTCATGAATTCTGGATATGTTCTAATAACTGCATTTTGAACTATTTGCTTGAATCTTGTTTGGTGCTTCTTGTCATTGTGGAAAATCCTTTCTTAAGATTAGCAATACTTGGCAGAATCCTTAATTTCTTGTTGAATCTTTGATTCTAGATCTGTTACAGGGATGAATCCATTTCCAGTTGAAGCAGGTAATAATCCCAGAATTCATCAAATACAAGATATGCCATTTATAGGGAATAAAGTTTCTTGCTTGGATTTGTAATTTATTGTTTGTTTTATAATACTTAGTGGGTGTTGCATAAGCTGCAATGAAATGAATTTGCTTGAATGGAAGCAAAGTTGCAAAGATCTAATTTGAGGAAACAAGACAGGTTGGACACATTGAATTGTCATTTTCAATAGAGCTTCATAATTTCTAGAATAGCAATATTCGCTGCATCTTTGTTTGTACCTAGTTTAGGTAGTCCTAAAAATAAATCTCAAGGCAGATAAATGAGAGAATTTATTGTTCATGGCCTTGTTCTGAGATAGATTCCTCTGATTGCAACAAGTTTATCATCTGCTGTTATGAGGCAGTAAAACTGGAAAAAACATTTCGGGGCTATACCTGAAACGAAAGTCGTTTTAGCTTTTACCCGGCTTTTCGATTTGTCTTGCCTTGAGCTCTATGCAGTTTTTGATAGAGATATTTGCTGAAGAACTTGTTTGTGGGTCGGTCGCTTTAATACCGTTTTCGTTGGCAGGGCTTGAACACCGTTGATGAATTGGCTGGTGTGTGCAAATTATTGTTTATCTGGCAAATGAATGATTTAAATTCCAAGAAAGGAAAAGGAGATTGGATTTATGAACAAGTAAACTTGTAAACCTTATTGTGTCTTTTTTGCCTCTATAAGTATATTCCTAAGCTTGGAGAAACATATATATGATGGGGCAGATTCTGGAATTATGTAGCAAAAGGTAGCAGTTAGTCAAGATCTAGAATCAGTAAGAGACTTCTTCCAGAAAAAATATCGAATTGAACGGCTATTTTCTATGAAATCAAGTAGAAGATAGATTTGGTACATTCGGGAAATATTGCTCTTCCAAAGCTAAAATCAAAGCAATATCCAATTTAAAGCTAACCCGTCAGTGGACCTTTGTTTTAGAGAATTTCTAAAAGAAAACAATGTTGTTCAACCAAATTGGAATTCCTGCTTTATTGTCAATTTTGATCAAGTTCTTGCTAATTTGAAGTCAATTGGTGAATCACACTCAATTGTCATGCTATCATAGTAATTGGGTATATGCAGTAAATTGGTATTAGATGATCCAATTAGTTTTTTTTAGCTTGATCATGCTGTTTCTTAATTTCGACAATGATATTAGTTTTTCATGATTCCATAGAATTTAATAAAACATAACAACTGTCTTTGGACCGATAGGTTGAGATATCATGGTGTAGATGTTTGTTGTGTGTGTTTACTTTCAACTTCTGAACCAAATATGTTCGTTATACATGTTGATTGAAATTTGTAAGACAGAATGCGGTTGCTATAAGTATCTTCAAGCACCTATTTTTTAACAACTTTATATTAGTCCGATTAACTTTTAGCCGAGTCTCTTTTGCTGTACTTTTATTGAATATATAAATCTAAATTCGAACCAACTTGACTAAACATTTGTTTTGAGCGGAGTTCATGTACATGATAATTTGAAAGCTTGGTTTGAAGTATGTAAATATCTTTTGAAGAATGATGGTGAATTAAAGTTATCTTTTAGTACTTGTATTAATCTTATACTTAATTGGCCTTAGAGTTGGATTTTGGCGAGTTTAATTAATATTTTTTTAAACTACATAATTCTATTCCTTATAGTGATATATTGAAACTTGTACCAAAAGATAATTATTTTATTAAAGTATTCACATAAAAAGAAAATTCGAGCCATGAGCATTTAAGCTTTAATAAGCTCAAATATTGGATCAAAACTAAACTCTATAAAATTACGAGCATTCAAATTCGACTTTTTATAGCACTCGACCGGTCTAAGTAAGGGCGTTTAATCAACATATTTTACAAATTTCTATTCATCTTGAAATAAAAATTACACTTATTTAATTGAGCCAAACTTAAATGTTATTCCAAATATGGATAATCATTTTGCTTAATTTGGCATAATTACAATTTACATATTCGCTAAAAGGAAATATTTCTCTTTAGTCCCTGCACCCTTACAGTTGACTGAAATCAGGCAATCGGCAGTAAATATTAAGCGCCGTTATAAATAATTACTAAACCAGTTATTTCAAGCGTGCGATCGTTTTATTCCCCGCGCTCCATATTTCCCCTCTCTATGATTTTAATACAATAATTATTTGTCCTGATTTTTATTCATATCTGCCGATTCTCGATTCTAATCTGTTCAATAAACCCTCGATTTGAATCTCAGTTGCCCTGATTTCTGCTTTGTTGCAATCAATCAGCGGTTGTTGATTCAATTATGTGGAGTTCGATCGAATCTCTGAAGCAAAACCTAAATAAGATTGCCTTGGATGTTCACGACGAGGACGATGATGAGGTTCTCGGGATCCATGCTTCTTCTAATGGCCATGATTCGTCCTTCTCCGATCGTAGGAATTCGCATAGTTTCGCGCATTCCAACTCGGCGTCGCGTTCTTCCTTGCCTAATGGGATCGACTCCCCTTATAATCCCGAGGTTCTTTTTTTATTCAGTTCTTCCGTTTTTTTGTTGCGTCTCTTTGCGTTAACTAGGATTTAGATGCAGTTGTTTGTGTGGCTGAGCGTTGAATTGATGAGCTGTGTGCTAAAAATTACGTTGCCACCGACTTGCTACTCGAACTACATTTGATGCTGTTGGGATTTTTTCAATCCTGCTGATGCTGGTCGATGCATTTGATCTCGACAATAGTACTTTCTTTTTGTCACTGAGCTATATAGATAGCGAGCTTCAGTTTAAGCTTCAATTCACATTGTATCTCAGGTCTCATTGTAATCTCTTGGTTAATCGTATTTTAAGCTTGCACCATTTGGTGTTTTAATTGCGATTAGAGGACCCCATGGTCGTATATGCATCTGGATTTGTTTGCATTGTTTCAGAAGAATTTGCTTAATTCGTTGGTTATGTTCAATCTGCCATCAATTTTACGTAAGTTTTCTATCGGCTGCACTTGTAGATTGAAAAGTACAAAGCAGAAATCAGGAAGCTTCGTGAATCTGAATCAGAAATCAAAGCATTGTCAGTTAACTATGCAGCTTTACTGAAAGAAAAAGAGGTACTCCCTTAGTTCAGTAAGCTACGTTTTAGGCTATCATGATTAGACATGCATTTCCTCTCTCCACATTATGGTGAATATACGTGTGTTAGGCACTGTATTAGTGTTTTTGGTAAAAGGTTTGTTGCTTAACTTGAAAGCATCACTGACTACCTATTGACAGGATCAAATTACCAGATTGAACCAAGAAACTAGCTCACTGAGGCGGAAGCTTGATTCAACAAAGGAGGCTTTGAGTTCTTCCCGGAGTGAGAACTCAAGGATGTTAACCAATAGTATTCATGGGGTTAAGGTACTTCGTTGAAACTTTGCTGAAATATGAATATTATAGTATATACCGCAATGCAGTCTGAAGTTGGCGTTTTCTCTCCTAGATCAGTTTTTGCACTCATTTGTTTAGGCCATAAGTGAGTAATGATATTTTTGCTAAATATACGAGTGCACTGTGAATATCTTGGTATTTCTTACTGTGTGGCAGAAAGCTTGTGATGAAACTAAGTTTCCCGATTGCTTAAATTCTAGTTCAGTTAACACACGTCAAATTACTAAAAGAAACATCTATTTTTTTCATTTCTTTTGTCTAGAAACTTTTGCTAAAATGTCGGCGCATCTCTCATTTGTGATTACATTTGTTGAATTCTGGGCTATTAAGTATTTCTGATGAGTTGTGGCCAATGTCTTAGCCAAGTGGTTAAGACTGAATTTGAAACCTTTAGGGGTCTCAGGTTCGAGTCACATATGGGGTGTGTCGGGGATTTTACTTGCCATTTAATATTAGCACAATTGCACAATTTTTTCTTCTAAAAAAGTATTATTGACGAATTGAAGTGTCCATGTGTCTGTAATTTCTTCAGGGAAGTGGTGACCAATCACCTAATAGACAACATAGATCCTCAGCTCAAGTAAAAAACCGATTTGCTGGAAACCAAATGCAAAACGGAAAACAGGATGGGGTTAGCAATGGAATCACACAGGTAATGACACATTGTATTGGGGCTTTGTAACCGTGAATTTTCAATTCTACGGATTCTTTGGTCAGGTGTCGCTGCAGCACCTAGTCATAGAGATATGGTTTTTAACTGCACTTTTTTTATTATTATTTCGGTGTTCTTTTTACACCATGAATGAACATGACAACAGATCTATGAATACCTTTTAGGAGCTTGCAGATTTGCTTGAGGAGAAGAATAAATCCCTGGAAGAACTGCAAGTGGCTCATGAGTTACAGATAAAGCAACTTATGTTGGAACTTGAGAAGGAGCATGATAAAGTAGCAAATGCACTTATCAAGTCACAGGGTATTAAATCTTACTTTAAAAACCTTTCAGGGATTAGTCACTACTGTTGTTCCAAGATTTAACGTAAAGATTAATTACTTTGTGGTGATTTTCAACTAATTTGCTTATATTTTTTCCGGTGTTGGGTTTTGGGTTTGGAAAATTGGCATTTTCAGAAGAACGCAAGTTGAAAGAATCATTTCAAGAGGAGCTCAAGATGCTAAAAATAGTTGAATCCAAAGTGAGTGGTCTATATTTGACTGGTATTGATGCTTTTTAGGTGAAGTTCATATTAGAAATAATCTTCCAAATGTTGCATATTCGCCACAAAATCAATCATGAGCACAAAATCAAGCAGCAACCAGATGTTAGCGGCTACAGTTTGCGAATCTGCTTACTAAATCCATCAAGTATTATGAAATATGAATTTGATGTGTTAATAAGTAGGTAGCATAGCACAATGATTTCTTTTCTTACCTTTGAATTTTGAAATGTTAATTAGTGAAATAATATTCCTCAATAGAGCTGATTCACTTCAACTCTTGATACTTAAAATCACATTAAAATACTTTTCCTTTTAAACAAAGCTAGATTTTTCTGGTAGTAATTATATTTGTATTACTTCATGCCGTGTTGCTATTTATGCGGTGCTCTGGAAGTCTAGGGAGTTCATCTATTTTCTATGTTGTGGAATCCATTGAAATATGCTATTTGTTGCGCTGTATTTAATTTCAATAGCCCACGAACTATCTTTTTGTAATTCTTAGCCCGTTTCTATATTTTTCTCCTTATACTAAATTATTCTTCTACAATGCGTTTGTTTGACTGATTTCTTATGTTTGTTCTTATATTGAGGTTCTTCTGACCCATTTAGTTCAATGCATCTATTTTCAGACGTTTTTGGAGTTGAATGAAATGCGTAGTGAGTTGAATAACAAAATATCAGAAATTAGACGGCTGCAAATGGAGTTAGTCAAAAAGGAAGATGACAATGCTGATCAATCGGTTAAGGGTTTGGAAAAGGTCATTGCTGAATTGGAGAAAGAGAACACTAGCCTTAAGGTCAATAATAATTAAATTTTATTAATATGTTTCGTTGAAAATTCACTGGTCTTACTGTCAATAAAAATCTGATGTGGACTTCATTGGAACTTGAAATTTTGTTGCTGGTAGATTGCGAAGAATGAACTTGAGGCAACCTTGGAAAGTGTAAGAACTCCACATGTCAAATCCTCTCCTGATGAGGTATTTTCTCACTCTAACAATACCTTTAAAACTTTGGTGTCACCTTTATATCATACACACTTTTAGTAATTTTCTTTTTGTGCTTGTATGATTGTTTTATAGTCTGCGTTATTTTGTTTTTCCTGTAGAAGGTAGATTCATCTGGAAGATTTCCTGGAAAAGAAGAGTTGGAGCTATCGCTGCACAAATTAGAAAAAGATCTAAAAGAAACACGCAAGGAAAGGGATAAAGCATTGCAGCAATTGACTCGTCTGAAGCAACACTTACTTGAAAAGGTTGCTATCTCTCGGGGTTCTTATTTTTTGCTGTTCTTTTCTTTGGCATTAGATTTCTGGATCAAGTTTACATGTTACATTGATGCTGAGTTGATATAGATTCTCACCATTGAACACCCATTAAAACTTAGGAACCCCTCTGGATGTTTTCTTTTAACTGAACAAGGAGTGTTGTATTTTGGTGCACTATTGTCTAGGAATCCGAAGAATCAGAAAAAATGGACGAGGACCGTAAAATAATTGAAGAACTCCGTGCAAATAATGGATATCAAAGAGCTCAAATAACAAAGTTGGAGAAAGCTTTGAAACAGGGGATTGCATATCAGGAGGAACTAAAGGCACAAAACCAGAATGAGATCCAAAAGTCCAAGGAAATTATTGAAGGTTTGGATAAGAAACTTGAAAATTGTATGAACACAATTGATTCCAAAAATGTTGAGCTTCTCAATCTTCAAACTGCACTTGGTCAGTACTTTGCTGAGATTGAAGCTAAGGTATTATATATTTTGAAGTAGTTTGCAGAGTTCCATTTTCTTTGCTCTTTCTATTTCAAATGATAGTTTTTCTGTGGCATATTTAGGAGCATTTGGAGCGAAATTTGGCTTCGGCGAAAGAAGAAATAGCTAAACTCTCCGAGCTTCTGAAAGTATGACCTTCCATTTTATTATTAGGATACTCAACAATTTTCCAATAGTGGTATCTATTGTGATGAAGATAACTTACCTATTGGTTGGGTGCTAACTTCAGATTCATGATTTCTCATAAACTTACGGATTCTAAAATATAAATGTCATGAATATCAAACATTTACTTTAGGATTTTAATTAATATGAAAAGTAGATCTTCATAATCTGTCTGAAGCGGAAGCGTAATGTTTTACCTAAAGGCACATTTAAGGCATTTTTTATTCTCATTACGGTGTTCTTTTCCAAATATTTCTAAGTTAAAGACTGTATTTATAGGGAGATGCAGGAAGTGTTTAATTTGGTTACCAGTTTCATAGAGGGGTACAGAGCCCATTGTTCTTTTTCCAAGAACTAAGCTTAATGCTTGTGATACTGTGTTGCTTTAACATTCTGATTGGTTAAATATGGATTGCTTTGAGGAGCGTGGTTTACATACCTCTTTTCCTTGTGTTGGAAATCACACATATTTGGTTTGCTTCATCTTCTGACAATACTTAATTTGCATGTACGTTTTACTTTAGTGTGCAGAAAAAGGAACAGAAACATTACGGAGAGAAAAAGAAGAAATATTGGCTAAGCTCTCGCAGGGTGAAAGGGTAGTAGCTGAGTGGAAAAATAGAGTAAACAAGCTTGAGGAAGACAATGCAAAGTTGCGTGGTGTTCTTGAACAGAGCATGACCAGACTTAATAGAATGTCCATGGATTCTGATTATTTAGTTGACAGGTTATCATGTTAGTTTATTGAGTTATTCAATTATAGAACTACATATCTGCAACAGATTCAAGTTATATGGCTTGTGCATAATGCATATTTAGTTTTTGAACTGACTCTGTAATGCCTGATGTGCTGCTGTTTACAGGCGCATCGTGATCAAATTATTAGTGACTTACTTCCAGAGGAACCATAGCAAAGAGGTGTGTCTTTTGCAATCATATTGTTTCAAAGATACTTATTCCCTCAGTTTGTTTAGATGTTTGCGGTGAAAGGCAGTCGAGTTGACGAATTATGTATAGATTCATCAGCCTGCAATTGTTGGTTGGTTAATTTGTTCGTTCGTCGCTCCCGGAAGTGTCCAATTTGAGATCCTCACTTCATTTAAAGAAAAATGTAGTTTAAATGATTTAAGGAAGGTTTCTTTTACATCATTTTAGTTAGAATAGAACATGATATATGTTCATAGTTTGCCGTTAACAATTTACATGAAAATAGGGATATATCACACATGATTTAAGTGTCAAAAAGGAAAGCAGGTTTTGATTTGGGACAGAAACAGAACTTGGAGTATCTTTTCTGGCCAAGAGGGAGTGACAAAGAAGATATTAGTTCGATACAATTTCTTTGTGTTAGGACTTTGAGGTTTTTTTGCTTTTCACTAGACGCCTCTTCAGGACATTTTTTGGAACTCCGGATCTAGTAGTAATAAGACTTTCTGGTCCTCTGAAGTTTATGAAAGCTCAAAGTTATTCTAATTTATTGTTATCTCCTTGTCACTTTGATAAGCATTTGACCTCTATGGTGGTAACAGGTTCTGGATCTCATGGTTCGAATGCTTGGATTTTCTGATGAAGATAAGCAGAGAATAGGTTTTGCTCAGCAAGGCGGCAGAGGTGTTGTTCGAGGAGTTTTGGGCCTACCGGGCCGATTAGTTGGTGGCATTCTAGGAGGAAATTCAGCTGACTCACCTGCAACCTCTGAAAATCAGGTATATTTCCCTTTAATCATACTCACAGTGGTGATCACTGCATGCCAGAAATCGATGTCATTATATGAGTAGACTACATATTATATATACTGAAAAATAGAGAATTAGTTAACGAACTGAAGTGCCTCCTTAGTGATTCCTCCTACAGCCATTATTGCTGAATAATCTGTTTGGCTGGTAGGAGTGCGAATCATTTTTGGCTATTGTTCAGTGTTTTTGCCTCTTGCCTTTCTCTCCCAGTGTACAAGGGGATTGAGAATATCTCTCTTTGACCCATTTCAAAGGACTTATTGAGCTGAAATAAATTCAAAATATCCTCCTATACCATACCCTACAGCTCACTGCTCATATTACCACCGTGTTTTATGAACTCTGACTTGTTACAGATTTTCTCTTCGTTTGGCTATTGCGTGTATAATCAAGCTATGAAGCCATGCATCGCATGCCATCAATCATGCACTCAAGTCATTCCACTGGATGAGTGCATTTATATATCTTGTTACTTCTTGGAAGTCGAAAACTTAAATTATAGCCATAGGCTCCTTAGCCATGTGTGCGCATGCAAATTTTGTATTCACTGATTCAGTTGGAGATAAGTTGAGAGAAGGAAGA
Organism: Euphorbia celastroides; assembly: GCA_948291685.1. Classification (NCBI taxonomy): domain Eukaryota; kingdom Viridiplantae; phylum Streptophyta; class Magnoliopsida; order Malpighiales; family Euphorbiaceae; genus Euphorbia; species Euphorbia celastroides. The sequence continues at coordinate 1,530 of CAOJBJ011453836.1, read as the reverse complement.
CTAAGTTGGCATAGACATGTCCTACATTGACCTAGAGGGTTGTCTGCTAAAAAGTGTGAGAACCTAAGTATACGTAGCTTGAGTAGAGAGAGAGAGGTAGACTCAAAATTACTTGAAATTAAAAGAAATGACTATGAAAGACTTGCAATTACTTGAGACGGATGAGCCTCTGACTTTAGATAGAGCTCATTGGTAGCAGATGATCCATATAGCCGACTCCACCTAGCATTGTCTGTTGGCATTCATTCAATTTGAGAAGTAGCAGCTTTCTCATTCAAACCCATACTATCTCTAGAGTTCTATTTGTTTCTTTTGGTGGTGGGTGAATTCGGTTCTGAAAGTTAGTTTTTCTTCTTTCACAGTCGTTTGCAGATCTATGGGTTGATTTTCTACTCAAGGAGACTGAAGAACGGGAAAGGCGGAGTCCTGCAGAAGACACGAGTAAACCCGAAGATTCGCATGGAAAAAGTCCTGTTTCTGTGAGCGCTCCACCGCCTCCATTGTCCAATACAGCAGGCCCTGGCTCCGGTTTTCAGAGACCAACATTTTCAACCGTCCCGAGCTACAGCCCTCTCCCAAATCAAGGGAACTCACGACAACATCCAGATTCCGAGTTCTCTACTGTTCCCCTGACATCCTCTGACAGCATTTCTCGAATGTCAAGACTTCTCAATCATTGAAAATAATGAACTCCCAGATTCTGTAATTAAAAAACCAGGTAAATCTGTCCATTTACGTCTGTTCTTTTATTCTTTCATATTGAGATACATTCAGGTTTTGTTTGTTGGTTGCTATTGCGTGTACACTTAAGGTATAAGTATAGAAATGGCTTAAATACTTGGTTCCAAAAAGGCCAATTTATGTTCTTACAGTCTCTGTGAACACTGCAGACTTGTTCAATGTGAATACTCGGCTGTTGCTTATACTTAAGTCATTAATCCATTCGCTTTCTAATGTTTGGTTCGGTTCTGTTCCTACTTGGTTAAAGAGAATTCGCATTCTGCTTGGGATAGTCGGGTAAGAAGTGAAGTATGCAATCTCCATTTGAGTTGAGCTGTACAACGTAATAGGTTTTGGGAAGTATGACCACCTTCAATCGATCAATTTGGTGGTTGGGAATTCGGGATAGTTAAGACTAGTCGTTAGATCCACTTGTCAATGATTACCAACCTTAAATCTCAAGGAAAGCTTGAATACGGGCATCGGTAATTTGCATCTCAAATTCTCAATTGTCTTAATCTTGCATTTCGTGTCCAACTTCGGTATAACTTGAAAAGAAACCAAAGCAAAGCACTCTCTCTCCAGGGATTTCTCACTTCTCTTGGCTGCTAACCAAAGAACCCAAAACAGAAAATGATTTCTTCTTTCTTCCTATCCAAACCTCACACCCCCTCCTTCTCTATTTGTAGTACTCTCCTAATAACTAACTTGGCCAGCTGTAATATTCCTAATTCTTCTAGACTAAGTATTCCGTGTTTGGATCATGAGCTAAAAAGGTTAATTTGGGCCTAGCACTTCTCTATCAGAGAC
>CAOJBJ011452904.1:0-11982 GCA_948291685.1 Euphorbia celastroides | reverse complement strand
ACGGATTAGCTGCGCCTAGGAGGAAGTCCTCAAGGTGTTCTTTTGATTTGTAAATATGTAAATGTATATGTATAATATACTTTTGAGTATATTTGAATAGTGTGTATGGCATGTAATGTGTGGGGATTAAGGAGTGGAGTGTTGTAAATTGTATTTTGAATACAATGTATTAATTTGAAGAATGAATGTAAACCTTTTAATGAATGATTATGTTTCGAAAAGTTGATTGGAGTCGATGAATGACTCGTGTTTTATGGTGAAGGTGATTTGGGATTTGGGCCCGAAAATGAGTTTTGTGTTTATCATTTGATATGTTAATAATGAATTTGGTATTGTTTGAAGGCGGTTTTGAAATGAAGGTGTTGTGGATTCCGGTTTGTTATGAAATCGGAATTGTTTTTAATCGTTTTCGATACTGTGATGGTATGGGACGTCACAGTTAAAGAGTTTTTATATATATCGAATTTTAATAAAGGGTGCGAGTAGAAGGTGTCGGCTCATCTTGTCTCGATTCTTGCATGCTCATGGCGCCCCCTCGGCTTTATCAAGTCGGGGCGAGGGTCGCCACAATGTGGACAAGTCCAGTGCAAGTTGTCCCCAAGAAAGGAGGAATGACTGTCATTCAAGGAGAAAATGAAGAGCTTGTTCCTACCAGAACTGTCACAGGTTGGAGAGTGTGCGTAGACTACCGGAAGCTGAATGATGCCACGAGGAAAGATCATTTCCCCTTGCCATTTATCGATCAAATGCTGGAAAGATTGTCTGGTTATCAGTTTTACTACTATCTTGATGGGTATTCTGGTTACAATCAGATAGCCATTCACCCTCAAGATCAGGAGAAGACGACCTTCACATGCCCTTATGGAACATATGCCTACTGAAGGATGCCCTTCGATTTGTGCAATGCCCTTGCAACTTTCCAGAGGTGCATGATGGTGATCTTCCATGCAGTTTCACGGATTGTCTCAGTAACTTGGAGGCAGTCTTGATCAGATGCAGAGAGATAAACCTTGTTCTTAATTGGGAGAAGTTCCATTTCATGGTCATAGAGGGTATTTTCTTAGGCCATAAATCTCAGAGAAAGGCATAGAATTTGATAAAGCTAAAGTGGAAGTTATTCAAAAGTTGACAGCTCCCTCTTAGTGAGAGAAGTTAGAGGTCTCCTAGGACATGCTGGTTTCGACTGGTAGTTCATCAAGGATTTTTCCAAAATTGCACAGCCTCTAACTGCCTTGCTCCATAAAGATGTTGAGTTCAAGTTTAACAAAGATTGCATTAAAGCTTTTGAGGAGCTCAAGCAAAGGTTGGTGAATGCACCCATACGTGTCGCCCCAGACTGGTCGTAACCTTTCGAGCTGATGTGTGATGCTAGCGATGCATATGTTGGAGCTGTGTTAGGCCAAAGGGTAGAGAAGCATTTCAGGCCCATATATTATGCAAGCAAAACCTTGACTGAGACTCAGCAAAATTACACAACCACGGAGAAAGAATTGCTTGCTGTTGCATATGCATTTGACAAGTTCAGATCCTATTTGGTGCTATCAAAGGTGATAGTCTTCACAGATCATGCTGCATTAAAGTATCTCTTTGCAAAGAAGGACACCAAACCTCGCCTAATTCGATGGTTTCTGCTTCTACAAGAATTTGACATTGAAATCAAAGACAAGAAGGGCTGCAAGAATGTAGCGACAGATCACTTGTCTAGACTGCCAGGAGACAATCATGATGCAGAGCATACTATCACGGAAACCTTTCCAGATAAACATCTATATATGGTAAACTCTTTACCCTGGTATGCTGATATTGTGAATTATATTGTGTGTCAAATACCCCCCAGCAATCTCTCTTATACTCAAAAGAAGAAGTTCTTCTCTGAGTTAAAGAAGTATTTTTGGGAGGAACCTTTCTTTTCCATCTCTGTGCAGATCAAATCTTGAGGAGATGTGTAGCTGAAGAAGAAGTGTCAGGAATCCTGTACATGTGCCATTCAATGGAAACCGGATGTCACTTTGGAGCTTCAAGAACCGTGGCTAAAGTACTGGAATGTGATTTCTACTGGTCAATTATCTTTAAAGATTGTCACTAGTATGTAGCCAACTGCAATGAATGCCAGCGGCCATGAAACCTTTCTGCCAAAAATGCCATGCCCTTGAACAATATCGTGGTATGCGCAACCTTCGACGTATGGGGCATAGACTTCATGGGACCCTTTCCATCCTCTCATGGTAACAAGTACATTTTATTGGCAGTTGATTATGTGAGTAAATGGGTTGAGGCACTTGCTTCTCCCACTAATGAGGCAAGAGTTTTGGTAAGATTTCTCAAACAACTCTTTTCTAGATTTGGATGTCCAAGAGCTATTATTAGTGACCAAGGCACACACTTTTGCAATGCACAGTTTGAGAACTTGCTAACGAAATTTGGAGTAGTTCATAAGATTGCCACCCCTTAGCACCCGCAAACTAGCGGGCAAGCTGAAATTTCAAATAGAAAGATCAAAAGGATCCTAGAAAAGACTGTCTCGACTTCCAGGACAGATTGGTCTAGAAAACTTGATCATGCTTTGTGGGCTTATAAAGCTTCTTTTAAAAATCCTATTGGAATGTCCCCATTTAGATCGCTTTATGGAAAGTCATGTCATTTACCTGTTGAGCTGGAATTTAAATCATTATGGGCCTTGACTTTTCTAAACTTTGATAGGGACAAGGTGGGAGAAGCCTGAAGACTACAACTGAATGAACTAGAGGAGTTTCGTTTGTTTGCCTATGAGAATGCCATGAACTATAAGGAGAAAACAAAGAAATGGCATGATTCAAAGATCCAAGCAAAGGAATTCACTGAGGGACAGCAAGTCTTGCTATACAACTCAAGGTTGAAATTATTTCCGGGCAAACTCAGATCGAGATGGAGTGAACCATACATAGTTTAGAAAGTCTTCCCTCATGGAGCAGTGGAAATCTGTAACAGAAAAGGGGAAATATTCAAGGTCAATGAGCAAAGATTGAAGCCCTATCTCGCACACCCACTGGTTGATGATAGGAAGGAGACTTTCCTCCTTGAAACCCCCTGATAAAAAACATGATAATTATGCTTGTTTCATGCACTAAATGAGACACACTTTTTGTTGGAAAAATGGTAACATTTTCCATTGTATATACTTTTTACCCCTCATCTTAGAATCATTATTTAATTAAGGTCAATGACATATTTCCCTTTTTGGGATAGTGACAATCTCATTCTTGTGTTGTTACTTGGGAAATTTTGGCTTTATGAAATCACATGCTTAGTGTCCATTTTGTCTTAAAAGGAAAATTTTTGTTTGGGTAAATTTCGTTGGACTAACCAGAAGAGAAAAGTATTTCGATAGGATGAAAATAATAGTTTTTTTTTCTTGTTTTGTTTTACTTTTGCAGGTAAATGTGGATAGAAAAGCAGCTAGGTTCATGCAGTGGTCAAAAGAGTGAAATTCAAAATTTGAATTTTTCAGTTCTGTTACTAGCCGAGACTCTCTCCACATATCACCCATCATTGCACTTTCTCTCTCCGCGTGTGACAGTTACAGCCAACACCAAAACTGCTCAACTTCTCTTCTATCCTCTCAAACCCTAAATTCTTACTTTCCTCCTCACTCTCTCAAACCCCCATTTTCTGTCACAATGCCTAAAACCCAGACCAAGGCCACAAAACCCTCGAAATCAACCAAGTCTTCGACATCACACCCTAGCCCCTCTATTTCTACAAACCCTATCTCCATGACGAAGGTGGAGATGAGCCTCAAAGACTGACTGAAAGCCACCATCCGAGCTGTTCACCCGTATGAAAGCAAGCCATTAGAAATGCTCAGGACTCTTGCTTTTCATGGCGCTCGCACCATCGACTGGGAGCTTCTGATAGAGATCAAGCTGGATGAGAAGGTCCGAGAACTATTGAGAAATGGCGGGCTAGAGAGCTTTACTGAGATTCAAGAGAAAGCTTATGAAGAAATTACTCTAGAGTTTCTGTCCACTGTCAACTACTACAGAAAGTTGGATGAAGTGTAATTCCGATTATGAGGGCAGAATCACACTGTCAACCTTGCAGAGTTCAACCGCCTCCTTGGAGTGCTTGATGTGGGAGATGACGTGGTTACAGGACCAGTTAAAGGGTACAAGGAATACAAATTCTAGCAGGAAATCTCAACTGCCAACACTTCTCAGAAAACCGGTGAGAACATAGGCCCCCACAAGTTCATATTGGTTCATCAGTTCCTGGTCGGTACCCTCACTAGCCGAACAACTTGATCCAAGGTCAACCAGAAGGAACCCTTCCTCATGTGGTGCATGGGAAACGGCCAGAAAATCAATGTGGGACACTACTTCCTTGAAATGGCTGAAGAACTCAGTAGCAAGACAAATGGTGGAGACATTCTGTGCAGCATGTTTATCACCAAGATTGCCAAGTCCCTATATCCGGATTTTGATCCTGACGGCTTTGACGTCACTATTGCTTCTAAACCTATCGGAGAAACCTCACTCTGTCAACTCCACATTTGCATCAAACAAGGAGACAAGCTGGTCCTTCTGCCTGAAAAAGGGAATCCCCTTAAGAAGAAAGCTTCTGCCAAACCTGCTTCAGCCCCCGCTAGAGAGTATCCAACCAGGGGTAAAACTTTCACCCGCCGAGCTTTCAATTTCTCCACCCCTGTGATAGAAGACCTCACTGTCTCGGTGGATGAGAAGCAGCAGAGGCTAGATGCTATGGCCAATGTCACCTTCAGAGATCTTGGACTTATGATATACCAACTCTAAATTGATGTGGAGGATCTAAAAGCCAAGGGAATCGCCCAGGAGAAGTAGATCAGTGAGCTGCAAGCTGCTCTGGGATTAACCCATCTAGGAGAAGCTGGTGATACTCAGGGCCCAGAGTTGAAGAAAAGGAAGAGAACCACCAGACTCAGCTCTGCGGTGGTTGTTGAAATTGATGAAGAAGATGAGGCTGAAAGCTCCAGCATGGAGGGAAAAGAGAACCAAGATGAAGATGACGAAGATGCAGTAGATGAAGACCACAAGGATGATGGAGAGGATGCCCAATCCTCTCACAGCTCACAATTTTGAGCCACTATTTCCTGTCTCCACTCTACTGTTGGTAATGATTTCTTCCTCTACTTTTATTTCCTCAAAAATTTGCATGTCGTAGTTGCCTTGCCCTGCTAGTTCAAGCTTTGAGGATAAAGCTTCATTTAAGTGTGGGGGAGGGGATTGATTATTGACTGTGTGATCATTTCTGCCTGTGTTGCCCCTTAAGCTGGGCTGTCCTTTTGTGCTAATATTATATGAATGCATAATGTTTTGCTGCTGACATGCTTAGGGTTGCTTGGTTGCCTAAAATTTGAATTGATAATTGAAACTTGTCTGCCATATGCTTATACTGGCATTCTTGCCAAAATTTTTGCTGAACCACTATTGAAATGCTACAATTTGTGCTTAGGAATGCCCTGAATTGTTATAAGTACCTTGCTCTGTAACTTTGTGAGAAATTAGATGTCCATTGCTGTCTTAGTAGATATAAGTCCCCTAGCAATCTTTGTAGCTTTGCAATCCCATCTGAGATAGTTTGAATAGTTGTAACCTTCAACCTGAAAATTTGATAGATTCTGAATTGGGCTTAATGACTGCAAGTATGACAACATGACTAAAACACTGAATTTTTATTTTTTACTTCCTTTTAATAGCCATTATCTAGTGTACAATCCTAATTTCAGTAAAAATTTGAGCCTGAATGGTTTGAAAGTTACATCAAGCTTTCAATTATTTCTGAGTGGGCTGTTTATGTATGTTTGGCTAGAACTTGTTCTGGGAAACACATGTGCTACATGTTAGTATGTGTTAGTTTTATTGAGATCACTGATTGTTTGCACTAGAAGATGGAAAGCATTAGGATTACCCTCTTAGCCAAACTAGCCTACCCAAATTCGCCTTAGATTGCTCCTTTGAGCCTGACCCTTTCTTCATAATCCCATTAGCCAAGCCTTCACTTTGATTTCCCAAAACACCCAAGAGTTCTCAAAATTATAAGACTGCACTAGAAATTCAAAAGGAGCCAAGAAAAGCTAAAGAATCAACCAATGTGGAAAACTTGAAGAGGAATCAACCAAATTAACAAAGAACAAACAAAGGTGCTGGATTGAAACAAAGAACAGCAAATGGAACTCAAAAAGAATGTTGTTAATACCTCAAGAAAATCTGTCAAGCCAATTGAATGAAGTTTGTTGATTGAAAAAGCTGAATTGAATCAAAACTCCAATAGTTGTCTTATAGAACTCCTTACACTAAAATCTCCTTTTGGTCAAACCCCCAACCCTAGCCAAACCATGATTGCTTTCTTGATAGTGCATCTTTCTTCTATGTGGTGGATATTTAATCGAGGACCAAGCCTATGGTCCCAACTGCATGAATTAGCTGAAGAGTGAACTCTCTGAAAATTAGCCTAAACACTGAGTTTGAGTGATCTTGGTAAGGGCATTTTATGGTGTGCTATTCAAATAAAAGAAATTTAAGTTCATTTGTCTTGCTTGTATGTTTAGAAAGCAGAGTTTCCATATTTGAAATTTGTTCGTTTTGAGGTTTGAGGATACTTCCATTCAAATGCGTTTATTCTGGGATTGTAAATAGACTTCTGTTGCTTTGTGTGATCAAATTTCCTTTGACTGCCTGGTATGCTTGAGGACAAGCATTGTTCAAGTGTGGGGGAATTATGATAAGTGCAAATTTGTAGTCATTTATTGGGCATATTTTGTGTGATTATTTATGCAAAAATCAAGTTTGTATTGGAAAAATGTTAGCAAATTGCAGAAAATAGAGAAAAGCAAGGTTGCAGCCTGGATGCTTGAAAAAGTAGCTGTTTGGAGCGGAAAAGGGAGCAAAAAAAGGGCAAGCACACGTGGCGGTAGTAGATTGGACGCGCAGAAAGGAGATGGGAGTAAAGTGACGGTTGCAGAAAGGGGAGTGGGCGAACTAATTGTAGCAGTTTCTTAAGTACTTTTGTACTTGCTTAGATATTTTATCACTTGAACATGAGGAGGCCACGTCTCTCTTAATTGTGGACCTAGTAATTTAGTAATTTTATATTTCTAAATATTTTGGAAGAGAGAGGATGGAGATATTAACTCTCTTGCAAAGGAAGTTCAGACATTCTTCCTTTAGTGTGTTTTTGTATTAACTGCTCTTGTCTTCTTCTCCATCAAGGAGGCGAGATTATGTTCGTATTTATGGTAGCTACTTACGTTTCATTCATGAAGTGTGAGTAGTTCCCTTTGCAGGTGGCAGCCTTGTAAGGTTGCTGTATTGGTTGTCTGTGTTATTCTGTGACTATCTGGTGAATTGTTGGTTGATGCGTGCTTAACTGTTTAGACTTTGATCATGTTTGTATGATAGTTCTATCTTTGAGACCTAGAGGAGATAGGATAGAATGGATTCCCGTATTAACACTTAATTTGCATGAGATCTAGGGAAGATTATGAATTATGTTAGCATCTATTTCGGTAGACCTTGTTGCTTAATGTCAAGTGAAGTATGTGATGTGACCTAGGGGAGATTTGCATATTAACTTGAAGCTTTGCTAGGACTAGGGAAAGTAAAGAGGAATTGGATAGAAGGGCTATATCACTGTCACAATATGAACATGGCAATCAATGCAGTAACCAGAAGGTTGTCCCTGTGCTCGTTTCATTATATTTCTCTCTATCTCTTGCTTACTCATTAAATTCATGCACTCTAGATTAATCACTAAATCAACCCTTGTCAAATAGATAAAATCAATTGTTGGTCTCGTGGGAACAGACGATATTGGTCAGAGGGGGTGAATGACCCTTTTTGCGGAAGTTAACGTGCTAATTTCAAATTTTCTTCCGGATCCAGTATCTCATAGATTTCGGATGCTGACAGTGTGATGAACTTTGAAAATTTAAATTGCAATATCAATTTTTATCTTGGTTCGGCCCCTGCCTACCCCGATTGAAGAACTTTTACACTTGATCTTTTTACAAAGATTTTTCTTCAACAGATTGATTACATTTTAGTGTTCTCCCCCATGATTTAAGCCTAAGTGCTTCATTTTTTATTGAAGCAGATTGTGATGAGTATTCCGGATTCCACTATTATACTTTTATTGTCAACGGTATGTTAACATCAATGAAGTTCTCATTACAAATTACGGAGTATAATAGTAAGGCAGTGATTACAAGAAGTTTAGAAGAGATAGTTCATGATATTATATTAAGAGTCTATCTATTTCTTCTTCTTGAGCCTTAGTTCTTGGTCCGGTAATTCTTTTGCTTTTCTTTATCAAGCAGTTTTGCTTTGTAATGCTTCTTTTTCCTCTTTATAGTTTGTAGAGGACCACTGGTTGCATCTTGAGGTTTGCTCGTGACTTCTCTTGCATATTTTACGTTGTTTGGGATCAGTCAACAAGCCCAGATCTTTAGTCTTCTTCTTCTGGAACTTTGTTGTGTCCAGGTCTTCTTCCTTGACTTTTTCTTTTTAGATCCAGATTTGTATAAAGACCGGATCTTCAATCTTTTCCCTTTGTAGCTGTGTAAGAATCCAAGTCTTCCATGATGATTGTTGGATCTGGAGGTATGTCAGTTCCGGATCCTTGAGCTTTGACTTTTGGAGTTGTGCAAGTCTTCGAAGTTTACCTGATAGTCTGCTCACAATCTTTTGCTGCTTATAGTATCTCACATCATTGTCGATGTTGCGTTTACTCCTATTAGTAGCAGCTTTTTCTTTAATCCAAACTTTTGATTTGATTGGATTCATCGAGTTGTGCTTGAGTTATCTCTTTGTAGAGTCTCACGGAGTTGGAAACTGTTCTTCATCTGTTCTTGGCTTGTAGTCTTCATGACTTCATTTTTGCCACTTGCAATTTTGAATTGCCGGAGTTAGTTCTGATTTATGATTTCTTCTTCTTGTAGAATCTAGGTCTTCGGAGTTCTGGGTTAGTGCAGAATCATTGTCTACTTATAGTAGGTTCTGAGCTTTTACCCTTTCTCCTTTGACTTGAATGCTTGTTCTTTTCAAGTCTACTCCTTTAATTCTTTTGATTTTCTCTTCATCCGGAACTTGCTTGAATCCTTGGTTTTCTGATGAATAGGATCACTGACTTGGGTATGAACTTCCGATTCTTAGATTTGGGTATGAACTTCAGATTCTTAGATTACTCTTTTTGATTTCGAATCGTTGAGTTCTTCTTTTGTTCCGGATCTCCGCCTTGGTCCTTGTATACAAGAGTATAATTCTCTTGATCTTTTGTCATGGACTTTTATTCTTTTTCTTTATCTTAAAGATTTGTTTCCTTCAAACCTTGGTGAATTTATTCCTTGTCATTCCTACTATACTTCAGAATAACTCGAACAATCTCCCTCATATGATGGAAACAAATTCTTTCATAAATAGGAAAAAGATAAACTTATGCAATGTTGATTTTTACTCCCCCATAACTTTAGATATACATTTGAATCTGGTTATGAGTAAACTATTTTAACCAGAATGTAACTACATTTCTCTTTGATTAAACAAATCAGATTGACAAGTTTAATTTCAGATAGATGATATATTACAAGAATTGCAAGTAGTTAACTACAACTAGTTTGTTTTACAATTAAACACTAACTAAGTCTTCTATTGCTTTCTTATTCCGGATAGCTCCACCAATTCCAGATTGACTTCGCGTCTTCAGCCTTATTCTTCTTGTTTATCTTTTTTTGCAGGCTTCAGTGAAGCGCTAGTCCGGTCCTCTGGCTCTTCCTCCACTTGCCTCTTTTTCCTTTCCTTTTCTCCTCTAATTTGTTTCCATTAAATGGGGATAAGGGAAGAGAGGCGATGGGCATCTGCACCAGAATCCTTGGAAGACAAGTGTTGATCTTCCTAGATCATGGCGAGATGGATGCATCAAGCACGGAGCTAGTTCTTCAGATTTGAGGATGCAAAAGACCAGTCCGGAGCCAATTCTTGTAACCGAAAGAAAGGGCTCAAGCTCAGAAAAGTGAGAGAGAATCCTACCGATTCTTCTCAGCACTTTTGTCACAGATTTGGATGTATTAAGTGACATCATAGTGCCTGAGATTGGAGATCGTGGTAAGCAAGTAGATATTAGGAAAATGCTTCTATTTATCAATTTCTTCAAAAAAAATGAGCAATATCTTCAATGGGAAAACTTGTAGAGAGTTTTCTCCATATTGCTTTGGATTTGGCTTTGAAAATTGTCTTTCAAGATTTTTGAAGAAGTATAATGGATTCTCCTCTTTGGATTTGAGTGAAGAGAAATGCAATTTCTAGAAACCAGAAGAAGTTTGATTTCTGCCCAATTTTGAAAATGGGTTGGAAAGAGGAAGGATGAGAGTCATCCTATCTCAAAAGAATGATTTCCCTTACCCAGGTTACCCTAGATTTGTTCCAAAGGAAACTGATCTGTTTTAGAAAGGGTTTTGAAGAATAAGATTAGAGGATAAAGATTTCCGTTTCAAAGTTGTGAGTAATTTGGTTGAGAGTAGTGCTTTTTATAGAGTTTTGGGAGGACAATTTTGTAACTTTTGCACAAGATGTAACAGAGTTAGAGATGATGGTTTCCACTATCAGAATTAATTCCAATTGAATGGTAATCAATTTTTGAGATTTGATTGCCTTAAATCCCGCCAATAGTAGAATAGTTTCGAATGGACCTTTTCATGTCAGTTTAGACTTCCAACTCTGAGTCCAACTGATTTGCTTACTTCTCGATGATTAGCTGTATTTTTCTCTCTCCTTTGTCTAGTGATGTGGCTAATTGATTCCGGATCCAAGTTTATGTCAACTTGTAAAATTCTTCTTATCTTTGTTGGGTATCTTCCGGATCTTCTTTAGATTGGATCTCCTTCCTGGTTGACATGTCTTGGGATTACGTGACTTCTTCAACTATTTGAGTTGAATTCTTCTTTATGGTGATAGCACATCTTGTAGACACATATCTTGTAGACTCATCCGAACTTCATAATCTTCACGTTACTACTTGATTCTAAATCTTGACTTATCATATCTTCCAATAGCTATGAATTCTGCTTCCGTTGTTGAGTGGAGTAACTGAAGTTTGCTTTTTACTGAACCAAGAGATTAAGAAATCTTCAAGAAGATAGTATTCTCTAGAGTTGCTTTTTCTTTCCAATAAGTTTCTTCCATAGTCTGCGTCAGTGAATCCTCTTAAGTTGAAATCTCCAGTATCGGAATATTGCAGTTCATCTTCCAGAGTTCCAAAGTCATACCTTAAAGTTCTTTGAGTTGCTCTAAGATGGGATTTCCTGGGATATGAATAAATTCTTGCACAATGATATACAGCATTGTGAACATTTGATTTGATGACTGATACATGTGAAAGTAATTCAATCATTCTTACGAGTAGCTTCTAATCAACTTCCTTCTTATCCAAATAAGTTGAGAGCTATGTATCAGGACTAATGGGAGTTATCATAGCTTTGGCTTGGTGCATATAAACCTTCTTGTGAAGTTTCTTCAGATGTTTTTCTTGCTGATGAAGATTCCTTTCGAGCTTTGCTTGGTCAGTTAGCAAGGCTCCTCATCGGTTGCACCTAACAATGGTATCATTCATATGAATCTGGATGATGAATGATATCACTTATCTTTTTCTTGCTGAAGATAACTGTATCAAACTTTCTTCTGGTATATCTTTTTAAGATAAGAAAGAATGTCAATTTCTCATGTCCTGCTCTTGGAGCCTATTTCAGTCCATATAGAGCTTTTCTTTAATTTGTGGTCATACTCCGGATGTTTTGAATCTTTAAATTCAGGTGGTTACCTTACGTAAACTTCTTCTTGAATTACACCTTTAAGGAATGCACTCTTTACATTCATTTGGTAAAGAGTGGATCCGGTGTAGGAATCAAATGCACCTAGAATCCGGATAGTCTTCAACCTTGCAATAGAGGCAAAGGTTTCTTCATAGTCTATGCCTTCT
>CAOJBJ011452465.1:0-11178 GCA_948291685.1 Euphorbia celastroides | reverse complement strand
TTTATGAATTTATGGTTATTGATTAACTAATTGTCAATTATAAGGTCATCAACTAAGAGAGAAGGTGTCTCTTATCTCAGCTTCTTTTTTCAAACTGGAAATCTTTGATGCGTTGTCCAAACCTTGTCCTGACTCATGCTACTATTTCCAAAGTCAATGATGCAGCAAGCTTGTGTCATGATCTTAATTGATGTATGCTGGGTGTCGGTACTATAGAGTAGTGAATTATGCCAAACAAATACGTTATCTATTTTATTTGCATACTTACTTTATTTTTATGTGAAATAGCAGTTTCTTTTAACATGATTTGCTGTCCATATCTTATTGTTGTGGTATGCATACATGCTTTTCTTCCTCAGGCTTTAACTTCAGTTTTGCTTGTATCTTTTATGTCAGTTCTTTTTTCGGTTGAGACTACACCAGTTAAATACTTCATGGATGAAATGCATAAAGGAAATTCATTGAAAAGCACAACTCAAGGAAGTAAAAGAAAGAAAGGGATAACTGTTAGCTACCAGTTAGCTATCAGTTGGCTAACTGTTAGCTAACCGGTAGCCAACTGATATTTGTTTAACTTTTGATTTGTGATTTCGTTTGATTTTTTGGTTTTTGATTTAAATATGCAGAGTTGAGATAAGAGTTCAATTCAAGCACGTACCGGGTAGCTTGTACAACAGAAACAGAGGAAATGATCTAGACATTGCCACAAACGAGCTTATAATTCGAATCCAACCGGGAGAAGCAATTTACTTAAAAATCAACAACAAAGTTTGGAGCCTAATAGTGCTATTAGTTCATGAATGTTCATAATTATACATTACATGTACAATTTCAATGATTAATGCTTAGTTATTTCCAATTACTTTTTTTTGAATATTTGTTGGAGTTTTGATTTCAAATTCATCAAACTGGTAGCTAACTGGTAACTCTGTTACTCGGACTCACTTATTTCGCCGGAATACCGGTGTCCGGTACGGTGGTACGGATACCGGTACTGGAGCCGTGTCGGACACGTCGGAGTGAACATGGGTGCGGCTCCAGTGAGAAAAGCAGAAAAAATGGCCAAACAGAACTGATGAATCGAAGAATAAGGAAAAAGAAAAAGAAAGCTAGGTTAGGCTTTTCATTTACTGTAATTAATTTTACAGCTGGAAACAATGAAGTTAAAAGTCAATAAATGTCAAACTTTTATCGAGAACTGAAATCTCAGTCTATTTATTGTACTTCCATCCAACCTTTTTTATTCTTAATTTAATTTCTCTCTCAACCTTTTTTATTCTTAAGTTCTATCCCAAACTACCCTATTTCCTAGAACTCAAACTTTCTATACGAACCATTTGCACCGCTCTTCTTAATTACTGTTTAAATTAATGAGTTATTAACATTTTCGATAGATATATTAGGATTTATATCTGTAAAATTCCTAAGCCTCCCACTGACTCTTTACAGTAGTATTTATTTCCCGTATCCCCGTACCCTTATCCAATTTTAGGACAATGTCCCCGTATCCTAGAATTTTGAAAATGGCACACCGGACACTCGGATCCGCACCCGTATCCGATATCCGTACCCGAGTCCAAGTAACATAGTTTCAATTCAATCAAGTTTGAGAAATTCCAGTTAAGTTTTAGCTAAGTAAGTTTCAAATAAATACATGTTTCAATTGAGTTTTAATTGTGTTGAGTTCTAATAAATTCAGTTAATAAATTTCAATATATTTCAGATAAGTTTCAGTCCAATTCTATCAAATCTGAAAAAAAAACGGTCTTAGAATCACAAGTTGGTAGCAATGTCGCATATCCATTAGTATATTAGCCATGTGGATTGAGGCTTTCTCCTTATTTTTCCCTGTGAATTTGTATTAACAAAAACATGTTTGAATCTGACCAAACTAAATAATGGTGATTTGGTTTCATAATTCATTTGTTCGTTATTGTCTTCACTTTCCTAATATGGATTCCAGCTGGCTTTGTTCCCTAATAATATTATAGATCCCATCAGCTGTAAATTAGTATTTATTTTTCTGGGAGGGGGTGACATTCTTTACTCTACAAAGAGTAATTTAATACTTAATGATGCCTAATCTCTTAAAGGTAAAAGAAAAAAGGATATATTATCAAAAAAGAAAACGAATTCGTGGCTCCTTGTTTGGTGTCAATCTGAACTTTGTTTACAAGTAATAACCAATAATGTACAAGACTTTATAATAATTTTCAGCAATCAAAAGCATCAAACTAATTATGAACTTTATAATTAAAGGAGAATACTTAGGCTTTCAAAGATTATTATATATATTCCATCTTGTTGCATAAAAAACCATGTTTTTTAGCTGAACAATACTTTGATGGAACTAATAAACAAGAACAAGAATGAAACCAATTGCCACAAACCACTTAATTCACAACCTCCTCTTACTAATTTGAAAGACACACAGTTATATAAATTGGTACAAAACATAGACCTTGTTAACGTTGTAAGGCCAAAGACCGCAGCTATGATAATTTTAAATGGAAATTCAAATAATAATTTAATATAGATTACTACGAATATATAAAAAATAGAAAGTATGTTACAAAATCCATTTAGTTAAAGTTTAGATATTTAATTTTAGCCAAATCATGCCTTACCCCTTAGACTTGGCATTGATTGTTTACATTTTCGGTTCTAGTTTTCACAACATTCAAAACATCAAAATTCTGCATACATTCTGATTTTATTCCGTTGAACTTTCGGATTAGGTCCCTTAAAAAGTTTTAATGGAAAAGTTATCACACGACTTCGGAAATTTTCTAGGAATTTTTCTCTTCAAATTCGTCTTCTTTTGGTGCCAATCCGAGAAGCATTCAAGCGGACAATCTAGTGATTTTCTCCCCCAACTTCCAACACATCACTCATCGGTCTAGATTTAATGGTTTCTAAATTTTCTCCACCCAATTGAAATTCCTATTCAGCTCAATATAGTGGTATCATGAATATCAATTAGGTATTAGTTTAATTGGTACAGCTTTCAACGTGGAGATATATATTGACTTATATCTATTTTTTATAATTAATTTTTTTTAAATACTTCTGATGCATTTTATTTTTTATTTCTTTTAAAGACTACAGTAGCGCTTATCGATGTGTGATTTGAAATGCCAAAGTAACTCAATTTTATGAAAATTGAAAAAAATTAGGCATATTTACTTTTTTTCCTTATGGTAGAATTATTTGTATTCATAACTTAGTTCTGTTCCTAAATTGTTCTCCCTCAATTGATTCGATGATTACTCTAAACTATTATATTTGCCCCTTAGATAAAATTTTGATTTTTATATCTTAAAAGCTGTAAACTTTTATGTTAATTAATTATTGTATTAGTTAATTATTTGTCTTCCACTGGGCCTCAAAATTATTCAGAAGACCTTACAAGTAACTGTTTATTGAAAGGTAGACAGTCTTGGGCTTTACTAGTACTAGGGTTAGGGGTGAGCAGAACCGAATCGGAACCGAAAACCAATCCAAAATCGAGTAAAAAAACTGAACTGAATCGAAATAAAATTAATATGGTTCGGTTTTGATTTTCATAATTCTAAGAAATTGGGTTTTGGTTCGGTTTCAGTTTTTATAATCAAACCAAAATAAAAACCAAACCGAACCGAATTACTAATAGTATTAAAATTTTAAATTTATGTTCTTATATTATGTTGGAATTATTTTATAAATTCTAATATTTAAATAATACATGATTTTAGTGTTTTTTTTAGAATAATTAATTTAGACAACGTTTATTAAGCTGGAAACAAAAACTTTTCACTTATATAATGTCATATTTATTATTTTAAATGAAGTCGAACATCATACTAAAAAGTAATTATTTAAATAAATTATTTTCCCGTCAACCAATTTCCTTGTTCATGTTATGTTTATTTTTATAACTCAAATTCAATTAGTTAGAATTGTTTAATCAAGTTGATTTTTCGTTTGTTATAAAATATTTTTACATGTTCTTAACTTGGAGAAACTTTTATTCATATATCCTATAATTGAATATTTTTTTAGGTTTATGCTATAAAAATTTAAATGGTATGATTCAAATTACAATGAAATTATATTGAGATCTCTCCTTGTATAGTCTTAAAATATATAAATAAATTATAAAATATTTATTTTATTATAAAATTTTGAAAAAATTTGGTTATAACCGAACCGAATTATATTTGATTTGGTTTAAACCGAACCGAATCTATACGGTTCGGTTTTGGTTCTTAAATTTCTACTAATTTGATTTTTGGTTCGGATCGGTTTTGGTTTGGTTTTGAACCAAACCGAGTTTTGCTCACCCCTAACTAGGGCAGACTGTTGTTCAGTAGTTGTCTTTGAATAGTCTCTCCTACTAGAAAATTAGGCAAATTGGGTTTCTTAAACACATACTCAGGTTCATCAGTCCAATTTAATAATATGTAATCTTAACTTTTCAATTAATCAAAATATCCACTTTTACGAAATCAATTTCTCAAAACCCTACATGTTTCCCGATGAAGGAGAATGAGATCTTCTTCATCGACGGCGATTTTCTCCACCTAATTGGAATTTGGAGAGTATTTGTAGGTTAGGGCTGTGTTGGAGATTGGAGTGATTGTAAATCGGGCTATTGGAGATATGTTTGCTCATTTTCTTTAGATGTTATGATTCTTGTTTCTTTAGTGTTCTGGATATTATATGGCATTTGGATTAGGGATGTTAACAAGCCCTAAAGCTCGCAAACTGTTCGAGATTCGATTCGGTCAAAGCTCGGCTTGACAAAGCTTGATTCGAGTTTGAGATCGATTCGAAATATTACAAGCCAAGCCAAGCTTTTGAAGGTTCGGCTTGAAAGCTCGCAAACATGTTCGAATAATTTTTATAAATTATATATTTATTCACTATTGATTCTATTCATAAGCATGGTTTTATTATAGTATATATTATAACTTTAATATCATGTTCATATGGGCATAGAGACTTGGATGTGGACCATGTGGTAGTGAGTGAGCTTAATTTAATGGAAAAAAAGTTACAAGATGCCTATCTAAAATCTAACGAGTTATTACCTTTGATATCCTATTAATATGTACACGTTATGTGTTTTATTATAGTGCTTTTATTTATATTTACATGTTATAATTTGACTTTTATTTGTAATGTTATTTTTGGGTAAAAATAATAAAGAATATATAAGTTAAGAAAAGAAGGCTTGTTTTGGCTCGCGAGCCCGCGAGCTCAAGCCGAGCTTCTCACAAGCCCGAGCCGAGCTACAAAATTTCGAGCTTCACGAGCTTCGAGCCCAAGTATTTTTCAAATCGAGCTGAGTCGAGTCTAGGCAGATTCGGTCTCAGTTCGGCTCCTTAACATCCCTAATTTGGATGATAGAATTGGTAGTATGTAATCTGCCAATGAATTTGTTGTTTTGTAAGGTTCTTGCAATGTCATGGTTATTGTACCCAATTTATACCCAGGGTCTTAAACATGATATAGGTTTCAATTCCTTTTGCCAATTTCATCATTTCATTAAATACGTTCCAGTAGGGATCCCTTTATGGGTGTCAACTAGTCTTTTGGTTGTGCACAGTCATGGTGTGTAGAGGCTGAATTACTTGCCACATGTAGAGTCTAGAAAATGAGAAATCATGTTTAACTTCAAGACATGATTTCATCATTGTATCACGAACTAACTTTTTCACTATAGCCACATGCGGTACTAGCAACGACAATGTTCTAGCCAAGCCTTGATGACTGCTTAAGACTTATGCGCGGAAGCGACTAAAAGTATACTTGAGAAATGAAGTGAGAAAGACACTCAAGTGAAACTCAAATACAATCGTTATTAAGCTCACACTAAAGCTTACAAAGTAGTGTTACACCTTTCCAAGCTCTCACTCTCACTTTTTGAGGACAATTACATAATGAGGGTTCATGCCTTTATATAGGCATTTCCACCTCCTTAACCAAGGGTTAAGATCATTCCTAAGTTTGACCCGACAGCTTTTACTAACAATAATCAATTTCCTCTAATTCCTATTCAAGAAGCAAATTATATATTTTATTAATTCATCTACCAGAAGATGAAAAAAAGTACTTCAATTGTTATGAAAACTACATCATGGGTGTTTCGGCCTATTTTGTGGAGGATGTTTCAAAGATGTGTTCATGAATGATAGGGAGACCTAAAACGGAGAAATTATTATGACATTCCTAAGGTTTGTGAATGAACTGCAAGGCCGATTATCCATGAAAACCCGAAAACTTAATTTTATCTTGGACAAGCTTTCGAAGTTACCGTTATTCAATCACAAGAGAGGAAAACAGAATTCTTTTGCTCTCCCCATAAAAATAACAATATAATGTGCATAAAGTGGTTTTTTCTGCAGAAAACATCACCAATGCCTCCCTTGAGAACCGCCGCCTCCTTTCCTTGGAAAGAAAGTGTTCTTATTCTTCGGTTTCGGCAGCTCATGAATGTCCATCACTTGTATTGTTCTTTGCTTCTTGGCTTCACAACACATTTTTCAAAGTCAGTCCAATCCAATGCCCACAATTTAATCTTCAAATTAAATGTAAAATCACGGTTTACTAGTTAAACAAATACCCGCACCTATGTTCGGGTTTGTAAGAAAAACCAGGACAGTAAAACATTGCACACTCAAAATATGGGGAAATTATAAGGGACCGGGTTCTTTGACATGTAAAAAATACATTCCGTCTAATGTTTGACAATTGTGCAAGTGGAGTTGTACTTAGGGACTCACTTGCACACTTATACAGAATCAAATGGAAGATATTTTTCTATACATCACGGACCCGGTCCCCTATATAAAAAAACCCAAAATGTGTTGTCATAAACCCAAATAGAAAGGATAGATATCAAACCATTTTCAGCTTCTCGGTAATTGGCTTGAAGCCTTTTCCTTGCAGAAGCAAGCCTATCAGAATCAAAGCTACTTTCTTTCTGTTGATCCCGTTGTCTCTGCTTAATATCAGCAGATTTTTTCAATATCCAAATTTAAACAAAGACCAAAATCTCGATTTATATCATCATTAATACCAGTGCATTTTGAGAAGCAGAAGCAGAAGCAGGGGTTGATTGATTCACAGGTTTCGGTGGAGCGTCTCTCCGAGGAACGGGTTTTGGCTTTCGCTCGGGTTCTGAGTTATTTTTATCAGATCCAGGACTCCCATCTATCCATAAAGAGGTCAAAATTTTACAGGCAGTAAAAATAAATAATATATACAAAAGGAGTGAAAGTGAAAAAAGTAAATGCAACTTCGAATCTGATTCTACGCTTACTGTGTGGATTTGGAGAATAGGCAAAATCAGGGACCTGAAAAAAGAATAGAATCTCAAAAAAGGAATATAAAAACCAAAGAATATCGAAATACTTTGTCATATAAAGCAAAAGAAAAAGATTTCTTTTGTTGGTTCATTCACCTGGTGATGACTACTGTGGGGAATTTTCTGCTGTGGAGAATCTCCATCAGCTGCAGAAAACGTTTGGTCATCAAATTTTTTGGTTTCAAACTTCATCTCTTCTCTTATATCTCCATTTCGTTTACAAGAAACGGAAATGGAGATAAGGTAAAATTGAATTATATGGTAATTTTACCCATTAGAGCAGAAGAAGCATGCTCTCCTTGCGGATTTAACCGCACCCATTCATCTACAATTTCTTTCCATTTTCTGCAAAAACAAGAACAATGGCATACTTTTAACAGAAAATGCTTATTACAAGTCGTTTTGGACGGGCCAAAAAAATTATAGTGAACGCAAGAGAAGCCAAAAAGCCTTGAAAGCCAGCTTGGGATAGCTTTGTCAGGTTGTAGTCCCAAAAAGCTCCATTTTCAAGCATTTTCTAAAAGCAGCAGATGCTGGTATAGGAAAAGCAATACGAAACTGTCCCACGGGAGAGTTTGGGATTGTTTTCCTCAAGAGCTCCATTTGGAGACTTTACCTATAAGCTGCAGATTTTAATTTTGGGAAAGCAGCTTTACCAGATCCCGATTTATCAGTATGAATGTTTTTCAGAGCAACATTTGGAACAGCAATACCAAATAGGAAAGGATGAGCAAGTGAAAACCTGACAAGTTGCTTCACTAGTCTACGAACATCATTGGATGAATGTTTCCTCAATCTATTCACATGCCTACCAATGTCAGTTTCCTACAAAAAAAAATGGAACACAACATTCGTTCACACTCCCGACAACTCGGGAAAAAGTAAAGTAAACATCATTCAAGTCATTTCAATTCACCTTTAGAGCATTGAACGTGATATCCATGTCTGCTAATGTCTGAAGCAACTCAACCAAATACTCTTCAGGCTACAAAACAGCACAACCAACAAAGTCAAACCCTGCAATCAGCTAAAGTCAAACCCCAAAATCAATCAATTCAACTCAGACCTGATCGAGATCTTCCAGCTCCTGCTTGATCTCCAAAACCCTCTTCTGCTCATCATCAAACAATCCGGCGTACGGATCCACGTCGTCGTCGTCATCGTCATCGTGTACCTCTTCCTCCGGCGGCGACCGAGTTCCGGCTTTGCTGCTATCGTTCCGTTTGAATTCGTCAAAATCGCAGTTGCTGCAACGGCCAGATGACGAAGAATACAACATTTCAACGATTTTGTCTCTCTTGTGCTTCAATTCAGATCCGAAATCCATCGAAGCGACTGTAATCGCCGTGTCTATGAAAGTCCAAATATCAACGCCCGAACTCTCCAAAATCGATCGGAAATCATCAACATCCATTATACCCCAACCTAGTTTAGGAATTCGTGGATTAATGTCGAGGAAAAAGAACCAATCGGAAATTGGATGGGGAAGAAATCAAATCAAATCATCAGATCTAGGTCACGGAATTCAGAATCTAACATTAGCAAAAACCCACAAGATTTCACCAGGAAAAGAAGACAGCTTTGCACTTATGAAGCCGAGCCAAGGAGAAGGACCAGAGAGGGGAAAAGCTGAATTGGGTTGGTCATTGGGGTTGTTGTTTGCAGGTAGGGAAGAGCAGGAAAGGAATTTGTGGGGTGGTCGAAGTAAATAAAGGTATATTCTGTGGTACAGAAAAGGAAAGAAAAAAACCAAATTGGGAGAGAAAAGGAGAAGAAGGGGAATGCTGTGGTAGCGGTTTGTGTTGTTATGGTTAAGAGCTATCAAACTCAGATTGAATTTGAGTAAAATGCTAAGGATGGTCATAATTAGGTGTTTCTTTGGAACAGAAAGAGATTGAATATAGGCATGCGATGTGCCCAATACAACTTAGTGTGGGCTTCATGGAGAACTGGCCCAGTTTTAAAGCATTTAAGGTTTTGAGGCAAAAAGAAAAGCCCTCCGAACTTAAATAGGATGAAAAGTGAAGGTAAATTGTTAAAGTATATGAATTATAGAAAATTTCAGTAAAGGAATAGACTTTAAAGTTAATAACAAGTTACAAATGTATTTTCCAAACTTAAACTAGTAAATGAGAAATTTATATTGAACGTCTGACATTTTACACCCTTCCTCAATCTAACTGTTAAAATTTAATTTATACTTAATTAATTATTTATTTATTACACATAATGGTTGGATTGAGGAAGGGTGTAAAAAGTCGGGTAGTAAATACCTAATATTCAATCCATAATTAATTGTCCATTAATGAGATTGCACCTTAACAAAAACGTTACAGTAGATATTCAGAGATACCTGTCTACATATATACCTTATAAAATATTACCAAATCAAACAGAAAAATTAAATGGAAAAAGTTAGTGTTTTTTCAGACATTTTAGCTTTCTGAAGAGAGAAAGGAAAAATCCAATTGATAAGGGGTTTTGACTTTGGGGGAAGAATTAAGAAAGAAACATTCAATTCTTAAATCAATTCTACGTTACGTACAAAAGATAGAATGAATCACGTGTAAAATACAAAACTGAACATAAAAACCCAAGTCAACAATTCAAACTCTATAATTAGATTCATATTAATTCTAGAGTATTTTTTTTTTCACCTCATGAAATTTCTTTTCTTTTTGAAATATTAATAAATTTTTTAAGATGTTGAGTTTTGAATCAAAAACCTTCCATCAACACATTGCAAAATATTTTACTCGACTAAAAGTCACTTGGTACCTGATGAAGTTTCTAGTTTTTCTATTTGCTACTAGTATAGATACTTTAATTTATCATGCATTAATATGTTGACTGATTGAGAAAAGGTATTTAAACAAATGAAAAGTGTCTGTTTCACGAAATGTGTTCCAACGATATATTCTATGGCTACAACCAACAAGTAATAAATGATAAATTATTATTTAAAGTTATTGTTGCGTTTTATAGGGTATTTCGGAGTCAGAGAGTAATCGTTTTATACACAATTCACATTCACACAACACCAAAAACCTCTCAAAATCTCTCTAAAAAACGTTCCCAAGCTTCCAAAAGCATTTTCAAGTCCTCCTTGATGCATTATAATTGAACTGGTAAACTGATCCTGAAGCTATTGAAAGACCCTAGTACCTAGACATCAACTGATTTCACCGCAAAGCCCTACATCTTAGGCAAAATACTGTTGGATAGTCGAGGATCTGATCCAATAACTTTTATATACCAATCCTCCCAAAAATTTTCCAGAACTCTCGTAGGAATTTCTCCTATACCCTATTATACATTGTTATACCTCCTTCTAAAGCAATTTCATATCCAATTTATAGTATGGACTTTGCCCAAATCTTTGACCCTAGTCAAAACACTACCGAAATTAGGGTCTCATCCTATTCAGTAATCACCAAAATACAACCCGGAGTTCTACCGAACTTCTCTCAAACAACTACCCAAATTGGTCCCAAACCGGCCCATCTGTTGGTCCCCTTGGGCTAAATAACATGTGTCAGAGGGGGGGTGAATGACTTTTAGCGTTTTAAATGCAGTTAAAATTTAGTCTTTGAAAACTTTTTATTTCGCCCTCTCTGATCAGCGATGAAAAGATTTTCGCTGATACTAACACAGCGCGCTGAGATAATTTAGTCTCAGCGGACGTTTCAGTGTTCTGGTTTAGTATGCGTTATGTATGCACACTGAAAAGTCAGCGAAGCTGAGTATTCAGTGGGTTAGTGGATAAAAAGCAAAGTAAGAGAAATCACCAGCGCGATATATCCTGGTTCGGCTACCGTCGCCTACTC
>CAOJBJ011450694.1:0-12973 GCA_948291685.1 Euphorbia celastroides | reverse complement strand
AGCAGCTTCCTTCTCGAATCTCTCGATCACACGCTTGTCAATACCTCCAAGCTTGTAGATCAAGTGACCAGTAGTGGTGGACTTGCCAGAGTCGACATGTCCAATGACCACGATGCTGATGTGAACCTTCTCCTTACCCATGTTAAACAACTAAAGATAGATCTGGTAAATAAACCAAGTAATCAGCAAAAGAGGCAAAACACAACAATCCAATGTCTAAACAGAACACCGACTAATGAATCTCAATTGAAACTTAACATAATCCATCATAGCAAATGAATCGATCTATCTAATTCACCATCAGTAGTAATAGTGAAACAACAAAATGAAGAATATAACAAACTATCTACCAATCGAAATAGAAGCAGAGCGTTAAGAGATTGTAAAAAGCAGCAGCAGTAAGGGAAAATAGATGGAAGCAATACCTAGATTGCGGCGGAGTAGAATTAAACCCTAGCTAAACAGCAAGGGGAAACAAGCGGCAGCAGAGATAAAGGAGATGAAGAGAAAAGCTTTGTATTTATAGAGATAAATATGCTAGGGTTCCGTTTAGGACGGTGAGATGGTAAAGTACGAATTTGCCCTTGGTGGCTGAGGTTGAATTACAATTTCATCCTCGTTAAGGAGATACTTTAATCGGAATATACAATTGAATAGGACTCAGCTTTTTCAAATACAGAAGATGGATCCGTTATTTATTGTCTCCTCGATTGATTAATTTAATTCCAAATGAGATTAACAAAATTCAGTTTTAATTATTTTAAATTTGTTGGTATTTGTTCTCACGTTATCACGAGTTTTTGAGACTTATTCCAATAATTTTTTATTTTTTAGACGTATAATTATGAAGAAACAATTGATAAAGAAATTTGTGCATCTCCCCACATAAACATTGTTACCAGTAATTGTTTCAGTAAAAAAAACATTGTTACTAGTAATTGTTGTTTTTACCAATACTAAATAGAAAAATATAAAGAAAGCGCTATTATCTTATTCGAACCGCCTTGTAATCTTCAACTAATTCTGCGCTTCAATATAATTTCCAAGAGTAAGCGCTATGGCTTGTTTCCAATACTCTGCGGCTTGATCTAACCAAACCTCCGCAATTTCAGAATCGCCCTGTCGAATGGCTTGTTCTCATCGATCAGAATAGGTGAGCAAATGCCTTCCATTAGAACCTCCAAAAACCCGTCCTCAGTTCGGATTGCAGGCTGCAACTCGCCTGCATGAAGCCGGAATCGCTAGTAATCGTCGGTCAGCCATACGGCGGTGAATTCGTTCCCGAACCTTCTACACACCGCCCGTCACACTATGGGAGCTGGCCATGCCCGAAGTCATTACCTTAACCGCAAGGAGTTATGTAGTTATAAATCTTTAATAATTTCAAATAACTGTAGTTTAATATTTTAATTTGTAAAATGTAGCCAATCGATATTTCAAGCCCTTATTCAATTCAATTTACCTTTATATGATAAGAGTTAGTTTCAATAATAAATATATGATAAATTGTTCTAAATAGAGGTCTTTTAAAAGTAAGGGCATGTCCAATACTTCTCTATATTTAGAATTTTTTCTAAAAATAGGGAAGGATAGCACCCAATGGCACTCCAAAAATGGAGTTTGGGTTGCTCTACTCGAAGTATGGAGTGTTGGTTCCTCTACTCTATAATTTTTTTATTCTTTCTTATTCTTATTATCATTTGTTTTAATCATTTTTAACTTTAAATATTTGCAACTTGGTTCAAAAAAATAATATAATAGTTGTAAGATATTATTTTATGAATATAATATTTGATTTGGAGAAAAAAATGGATGGTTGGATCAAATTTACTGCATTAACTTTATAAATAAAGAAAAATTGTAAAAAATAGAGTTTAAAGTAGAAAATATAGAGTAATGATTGGACTTGGCCTAATTACGTTATTTTCTATAATTAATCACGAGACGTCGTGTAATCAATTTCAACTTTTAACTTTTTTGTACACGTTTCAGACGTACTCCATCAATAAAACTGCGTATTCAACTTAACCTGCATCCATCGTTCATATGATTCATCTCCTTGCTCATCTTGAGCTTTTTCCAATCCAATCAGGAACCTTAGTTTAGGGGACTACATGAAAAAAAATGAAAATCTAAATATTTAGCACTATTCTATTGGCTTTTATTCTACAAGTTTTTGCATTAATCAAAAAGTGAGTTAGCGGAAACTTAACTCATCAAGAAATTCAACTTTAGTAACTCGGTTTGTACGCTGGCATTGAGTGAATTTTATTTTTAATGCATTGAAAAATTGACCGTATGGCTCACTGCTAAATTCTCTTGTTTAGTTTCATGATTTTGTATATAATATAATATGATTCTTTCATGATTTTAAGAATCATAAAATTTTAATATTTTTGAACCATGAATTTACTGGTTCTGCATAGTTTCACCTTGTATTTTTGAAAAACCATATCGTCCTAAATACTAATGTAGGTGCATGTCCCACATGAGAGCTTCATCTAAAAAACAACTTTAATATGTCAAATGCATATTTAATCCTCTAAAATTAATATATTTTTTTCAAATGTCTCCTAAAAGTTAGGGGTGCAAGAGCCTAATTGCAAGAGGTTTAGAAGGATCCGTATGTATTTGGCCTTTTACAAACACATATTAAGGAGTCCGTTATTATTGTCTCCTCAATTGATTAATTTATTCCAAAATTACTAAATGAGATTAATAAAATTGAGTTATAATTATCTTAAATTTGATTGTACTTATTCTCACGTTATCACGATTTTTGGAATACTAATTTTCTAATATTTTAATAATCCAGATGTAAAATTATGAGGAGACAATTGATAAGAAACTTTGTGCATCGCATTGACATAAGACAATAAATTACTCACCAACGTTGTCTGTTTGGTTGTATTGTTATTATGAATTGTTGTTATTATCAATTGTTGTTGTCGCCGATTTATGTCGCTCATTAGCCTTTACAATAACTTTAGCTCATTATTCTTTTTAACATATTAAATTATAAGTAATTACAACCTTAATTAAAGTAGATAAATTTAAAGTTAAATTTTTTTAGTTGTCGAATAATAAGCTATATTAGGTAAAAGCTACACGATATAATTTGCAAATTTGACATAGACAATTTTAAAAAATTCAAAAACAACCCACAGAAGTTAAAAACACCGGACATACATGCGACATAACACAAACTTGCTTTTTCAACAAGATAGACATGTCCTTAAACAAAATTTATTACGAAAACAAAATATAAATCTTGCAACATGTATAATCTTAACCTTCAACTAACGAATTCCACAATCGTAAAATACTCGCTTACTCCGTAACATCAACCAGTATTATAGATCTGAAATTTTCTATCTCAACGAAGACAGGTCTAGGGTATGTACAGTAAAAGATATCCAAATATTTTGTCTAAAAGTGGTTGAAGTCTAACCTACCTGTTAATTAAAATTGAGTTATACAACAACGATCCAGTGATTGAAGAAGATAATGGAAAAAATAGATGCATATTATTTCGACAAAATAAAAAAAAAAGAAAGCAAACAGTGAGCTCCTTTACAAACAAATTTATGAACGAAACTTTCTTAAAGAAGAGAAAAGTAGAAGACAATTATATCTTTTCTCCTTGTTCTCTTGATAATTTTGTATGCTCCGTTGGTATATTTACTTACAAAATGTAAAAGGTTGATATTTCAAGACTCTTTTAATAATAAATGTGACTTTTTTCAGCTCAATTCAATTTATGTTACATGATAAATATATGTGAAATTGTTAAAACGCGGGTTTTATTAAGTAGTTATATTTTTTTACCTAATGCATCAAAGGCTCTTTGATACCTGCCAAAAAAGTTCACTGCCCCCTAATTTTTGTGAATGACCTCGCAAGTCACAACTCTATATACTTTTCAAAACTGTACCTCATAACTCCCTCGGTGTGACATGGCAACTAACGTGGCAAACTTTGAAATTTAAAGAGAGTGTTGACCGACACCCACCGTCGGCGACCCCCATCGTCGGCTACCGCCATTGATCCCCACAGCCGTTGAGCCCCCATCACCATCGACCCCCACCATCGACCCCACCGCCTAGGGACTTAATTGATTTTTTTCCAATTTTTAACTCATATATCCCACTGGAGTTAAAAATTCATATGTGGCAGAAGAATGCAATATACTTCCCGGGTTGAGAGTGGGTTTCATCGTTTAAAAGAGTTACAAGGTGCATTTTTTTTAAAAATGAGGGAGCTGTGAGGTCATTCGCAAAGATCTTGGAGCAGCGAGCTTTTTGAGCAAAGATCAAGGAGCTCGTGATGCATCAAGCCTATATTTTTTTCCCATAATTAAGTATGTGACATTGTTCAGTAACTTTGTATTGATATTGTCATCGAGTGAATTTTAATTAAGGTGAAGATTTAGTCCTTACCAAACTCATAGGTTTTTCATGGTATGGTATGGCTTTATACTAATTTCTCTTCACTTGTTTCATTGTTTTGTTTATAATATGATTGTTTCGTGATTTCAAAAAGGCTGAATACATAAATAGCTATATGAACTTGTCTCTAGTTGTTATTCAACATGTTGAACTTTAAAATGTTACAAATAACCTGTCAAACTTCATGAAAGTTACAACTAATCATCTAAACTTTCTAAAAGACATAACAAATAACCCCATAATGCTGACGTAGCTACGTCAGCATTATGAGGTTATTTGTTATGCTTTTAAAAGTTTAACATGTTATTTGTAACATTTTAAAGTTTAGTGTGCTGAATGATAAATAGGGACAAATTTATAGGGCTCTCGATGCATTTGGCTTTTTAAGAATCATAAATTTTTAATATTTTGTAATGATAAATTTATTAATTCTCAGTAGTTTTAGCTCGTATTTTTAAAAACCATACCATCTCATGAATGTAAAAGAAAACATGGGGTGTCATACTTTGGCCAGTAATGTAGATGCATGGGCTAAAAAAGGGCTTCATCTAAAAAAAACAAATTTATCGAGGTAAAATGCATACTTAGCCTTCTAAAATTGACACGTTTTTTCAAATGACTTTTTAAAGTTGCAAGCGTCAAACGTAGTCTCCTAAAATGGCAAACACTCACCTCAGTCTTTCAGTGTCAGGTGTCATCTTATAGTTAGTTTGACTTTTTAAAAGTGTCAAGTTTTTTAATTGTTGTATTCTGCTTAGTCTGAGTTCTTGGTAATTGGACTTCGGATTGCGCAATGGTTCACAAGGCTCTCTATCGGTTCGATTCTCTATTTGACTTAGGTAAAAGCAAAAGGCTCAAAACTTCGGTAAGAACTGGCCCATAACCTAGCTTTAGCCTCCTTCCATGGTACCTCTTACTAAAAAGAAAAAGAGAGTGAGGCACATGAAAGGAGAAGGATCCACCGAGAAAGCAAAAAGAGAAAGCATTGGTAGCGCCCATTGGAATGCCTCTTTCTCACAGTCTAGCTCCGTTGGTCTACAAAGCATGGGAATCCTGGCTTTTATATTGTGACACAAGAAAGATTTAATTATACGTTTTTTCAAATTCATGGAATTGATGTACACTTTTTTAAGGACTTTAAAGAACTTGCTTTGCCATTTACAATTTTAAATAACATTAAAAAAATGTCAAATTATGAGGTAAAACATGCATTTAGTCATATGATAGCATCCCATAATATATGCCCATTCACATTATATTATTTTTCTTATTTTTCTCTTTTGCTATTTCTATTATTTTCCATGCATAATTGACAAATAACATAATGGTAATAGGTCATACATAACAGGGCACAACATAGTTTTGGGAGAATTATTTTATTCCTTAACCAAGTTTTAAGAAATGAATTTGAGAGCATAATTGTGAAGTTTCTAACATTTATTATTGACGATAAACGGAACTCTTGAAGAGATTTTACTCAAATTTAATCCAATCGTAGCTGCCTTTTTAGCTAACCTCCTCATCAAGCCAAAACCAAACACCGATCTATTTCTCCATCATCGCACCCCTCTCCGCCACAGCGCAGACTGCAATCGGAAGACCCATTGATCGCCAATGGCGGGGGTTTCTTTAAGGTGCGGTGACTGTGGTACCCTTCTCAAGTCTGTTGAGGAGGCCCAAGAACACGCCGAACTCACCTCTCACTCCAACTTCTCCGAGTCCTCCGAGGCCGTCCTCAATCTTGTTTGCAGCACTTGCGGCAAACCTTGCCGATCCAAAACAGTATGCTTTCATATATTTCTTAATTTTTTTCAATTATGTCTTCTAGTGGAATTTACTTTCAAGAAATCAAAATCGGTGCTGAACCGTATCAGGAATGCCATGTGAAAGGCGTAGTGCCTTTTTTTTGTGATCTTTGAAGTTAGTGTTCCAGTGTGTTGTTTGTCCCCAAAAATTGCTTGGTTCAATTTTCGAGCTTGATTCACTTTTGAGCGCAATAGTTGATGCAAGTAAAGAAATCTTGTTTCTTGGGTTTAAATAAAGTTAACTCTTAAAAGTTGCAACCTCCGGTCAAGAATTTTAAGTTATTTGGAGTTCATTGCAGTGCATTTTCAGTTGAATAACATTTTGGAATGTGGTTTTTATTCTGATGTGAAGGAAAGTGATCTTCATACTAAGAGAACTGGACATACGGAGTTTGTTGATAAGACTTCTGAGGCAGCGAAACCAATCAATCTTGAAGCTCCAAAGACACCAATAGATATAGATGAGTCTTCTGATGCAGCTGCCAGTGGTCCTTCTGAAGGTGTGTCGTGCAATTGCACTGCTGTTTAGTTCTGCTTTTCATTGCCCAAGAAGGCATTAAGAAGCTATAATTTTTGTTGCATAGATAGTCTTTTTTACATATTCTGGCTCCCTCTGTCCATTTTCTATAACGTTAATGTTTAGAGTTTATATGGTTTTGTTCTCATTTTGGGGTTACTAGATCCAGTTAATAGGTTTGAGGTTTCTTAGGCAATAATTTTCTGCAAAATACTGAGGATCAAGCATGGGAAATGGTTGTTTAGAAATTGCATCTTAAGAAAAAGGGAAGTTGCGATGTTCTCACGGGACGTTTAATGTTATGGTTCAGTCATATGCTTTCTTAGGAAAAATTAAAAATGGTTTTTTTGCTATGTTCTTGCGCCATTTTGGTCTTGAATCTCCATTAGAATGGCACTGACACAGATTCTTTGAAAATTTTACTAGTTCTCTGGCATGAGTTTGCGGTACTGGTTTGTGTACTTTGGGTGTCTCACAGGCTTGAGGGGGTTTATCTCTGCTTAGTTTTTTGCTTTGCAATATGGATGAATGGGACAAACCGTGGAAGAATGCAGAAACATCTCTCTTTCTGTCATATAGTTTGCCTTGCTGCCAAATCGAATTAGTTAATTACGTGCGTTGCTTATAGAAAATGGTTGACATGTCTATGGTTTGCTGATGTTTATTTCTGTTCAATATGTAGAAATGGTTGCCCCAGTCGTAGACGAAAAGCTCCTTGAGGAATTGGAAGGAATGGGTTTCTCAAAGGCACGAGCAACCAGGGCACTTCACTATTCTGGTAAGGTCACTTGAAGATCCTTTTTTTATAGTAGTTCGAAAATGTTATCTTCTACAGTGGCTGAGACTTCATCAATCCATGATGCAATTTGTTTGGGTATTTTCTTTTCGGGAATATATGATATAGAAGAATGAATAAACAATGCATCTTGGAGGTCTCTTGAAGATTACAAGTTCTTCCTGGTAGGAAGGTGGTTGTGCAATTTATTCAGTTATACTACGTCTGTGAAAATAAGTGTATGCTATATGCTTAACTGGTGATCTTAGAGATTTTGTTTGCAAGCATTGATCAGTTGTTGCCATTAGACAAAAGTTTCCTTTATCCATGTCATAGTCTATATGTACATGCTAATAGCACACCAGTGACTGAATATGAGGATGCAATACAGTATTCATTTTTAGCTACATGTAATAGAGTTATTATCAGTTAGATGAGCAAATGATGTATATGCATGGAAGACTGCAATATCCACAACATAATCTATGTAATTAATGATACTCTTCATTGAATGGCAGCAGGGAGTTCACCCACTATTTGGACTTAAGTTTATTTGGTTGAATCTGAGAGTTCTTGTCCTGTCCTTCTTTCTTAGGTAATACCAGTCTTGAAGCTGCTGTAAATTGGGTAGTCGAGCATGAGAATGACCCAGATATTGATGAAATGCCCATGGTACGAAAATTTTGCCACTTGCCCTTATTCAGATGTGTATCTTTCTGTACCTACTTTCTTGGCTACCCTATTGTTTCCCTGTCTATTCTTGGTATATGTTGCATGCACTTGTGCTCTATGGCTTCACTTGCTGAGCTCAAAGAAACCTTTACATATTTCAAGCTTTTTTCCAGAGTTTGCTTCATTTAGCTTTCTTTATCTGTTTTGTAACATCTGTCATTTCCCATTATACAACCCTTCTCCTGATTTCATTTTTCTGCTTAAGGTACCTTTTAACACCAAGGTCGAGGCCCCAAAACCCTCTCTCACACCTGAAGAAATGAAGCGAAAAGCAGAAGAATTGAAGTAAGATACGCTGCCATGCAATCTTAACATCACTATCTACCATGTCTTTGTTATCCCTTGTCAGTTGTCACTAAGGCTTGCCTAGATACTGTAACTCATGTGGCGAAACTGTATACGCAAATGGTCCGTATGGCAGTTTTGAGTCAGGCATTCAAACATTTTCTCATGGAATGAGACTATGAAGGTTTGAATAGTATTTTTAGATTTGTATCCAGTTTAAGCTTCATAGACAATGTGACTCTACCACATCTGAAACTGTAGTCAGTTATATCATTGGTTGGCTAAATAGTACCCTCCAAATTTTCGGATGTAGTGGTTTGTTGCTGTTTGTTTGTTGTGCTCAAATCGCCATAACACATGGTTTCTGTGGCTTTCAATTGTTGGTTTTCACTTATCATATGTAGTGCTAGAGTTTTGATGATTAATTACATTTGCTGTTTTTAATGGGTTGTTGAAGGACACACTTGTATTGTATTATAACATCCAATCTCCCTTCTTCCACCCCATGTAATTTTTGTGCAGTCGTTATGTGTTAGACTCATCTTGAATGTTAATGATTTTGAAGGGAGCGTGCTCGCAAGAAGAAAGAAGAGGAAGAAAGGAGAATGGAAAGAGAAAGAGAAAAGGTGCTGTTTTCATAATCTTTGTAACATCTTATTGTTGTTTTCTCGGGCTTTTTACTGCATCAAAGTTTTGCCTCATTTGTTCAATTGGACTGATGCACATGGTATATCCACAATGCACCTTTGAAAATGGGGAAAAAAGGTACAATTTGACTTTTATTTTTTTCGCCAGCTATAAACTATTCCTTTTTAGTAAATAGATAAATTCTTATATAGCATACAGTTCACGAGGGGAAGGGATATTTCTTGATACTTCCAGCATACTTGTATCGTGTCTTCAATACTTCCATTCGATAACCTTCATTTAATATGGTGCTCAGGAGAGGATTCGAATTGGAAAGGAGCTGCTACAAGCAAAAAAAATGGAGGAAGAAAATGAAAGAAAGCGGTATGTATTTCTCTGGTGCAGTTTTTAGCTGTGTTAATGTAGTTGTTTTGTCATTACAACAATGTTCAATGCTGTATTAGTATATTGGCCTTGCGGAAGGCAGAGAAAGAGGAAGAGAAGAGGGCCAGGGAAAAGATCCGTCAGAAGTTGGAAGAAGACAAGGTTTCTACTATCCTTTTTACTTTGTGTAAATAATTTTAAAATTTTTTAACTTCTCCCTTTCTGTTTTCCCGATTAACAATGAACGAGTCTAGATACTGAAAGGAAAATTCTAGATTGGCATACATATTTTTGCTAATTCTTGTATCCCTTTCCTAAGTACCCGATTGGTTGTTTACTTTAAATATAAAACTGTTACAGGCTGAAAGGAGAAGGAAGCTTGGATTACCATCTGAAGATCCTGAAACTGCAAAACCTTCTGCTCCTGTTGTAGAGGAAAAAAAGGTACTTTGAATAATTTTAAGTTCGATGTGTTATGTGTAGTTTGAAATTTGCGATGACGAGACATACTTGTTGGATAATGCACAGAGCTCGTTCTTGCCTGTTAGGCCAGCCACAAAGGCAGAACAAATGAGGGACTGCTTGCGGTCTCTTAAGCAGAATCACAAGGTATAACCTTGTTCTTTCTCTGTCTCCATTGTTTGATTCGGTTTCAGTTCTTCACTTTTGTTATATTTGCAACTAGGATGATGATGTGAAAGTGAAGAGAGCATTCCAGACTCTCCTCACTTACATAGGAAATGTGGCTAAAAACCCTAATGAGGAGAAGTTCAGAAAAATAAGGCTCACTAACCAAACATTCCAGGTAGGAATTTGTTATTTTGTGTGATTAGTTGAAACAATAGAGCTCCAAAGGGCATTTAGTCATGTAAATTGGGCTTGCCTTGAACAGGATAGAGTCGGGTCACTGAAAGGCGGGATTGAGTTTCTGGAGCTGTGTGGTTTTGAGAAAATTGAAGGGGGCGAGTTCTTGTTCTTGCCTAGGGATAAAGTTGAAATGCCGGTGCTCAACACAGCCGGGTCTGAGTTGAACTCAGCAATCAATAACCCGTTCTTTGGTGTTCTTTAGGTTGCAATATAGCCTCTATCGTTTCATGTTCTTTGAAAACGGATCTTCCAGAAGTCCAGTGCCTTTTTAAGATCTGTATGTGTTGATTAGATTGCATAAAATTACATTTTTAGATTGGGTTAAAACTGAGCAAACAAGGACTGAATCTGTAGGACTTGAATGTTGCAATTCAGAACTATACAATTTTCTTTCGACTTAACGGACCTGCTTCTTGTGTTTCTGGTATTTTGTTTTTCTGTTGTTTTTTCGTTATGAAGTTGCAATGAATGTTCTCTACGACTTGAACTGGGGATTTCTCGAGGTCATAAGTTCAGTTTCACCAATAGAGGCATTTGCCAAGAAAGTGCTGCTAGTTTAGTGTTGCAAAACCTGAAAATTCAATGTTGGAATATTCTCATCTGATTTCAGTTTTTACAATTTTTCTTTGACAAACAAGTTGATTTAATTTATTTGTTTTTTTTTTATGAAAAAGCAATCTATTAAGCACCAAGCATCAACAGGGGGGCAAAAGCCTTTACAACTCAGACTATAAGCCTATAAAAGAAAGACTTATCAACATCAACTTTGCTCTTTTTCTAAACAAGCTGATTCTACATCTAACCTGCAACTTAATCTGGTCTAAACAAACAGGCACATATTTACAACGGTTACAAAAGATGCATGAGTTCCTGTGACACCAAACTGCATAGATCAAAGCTTGTAAAATGGTAATAAAGGGCTGCATCCACAAACTTGTTCACTTTTGCTTCACACAGCCAAGTTTTCCACTGATCAAAGTTTGACGAAGGAAAACGACATCCAACCTAATTCTTCACTTCCCTATATAGCTTCTACGAAAAAGGACATTTGAAGAACCGATGACTGTGATCTTCAAACTCCAACTCACAAACATGGCACATAATAGAAATATTTGACATTCGAATAGTAAGAACATCTCTAGTAAGCAATTTGTTTTGAATAGCCAACCAGCAAACAAACCTATGCTTCGGAAGTACCATTGAGCACCATACTTGCCTGTGAAACTTGACTTTAACCTGAGTGCCCGAGAGCAGCATATAACAAATTGATGGCTTATATTTTCTATTGACAGTGCTTTTTTGAAGAATATCAAGAGAAATAGAACTTCTAAGTTTCATCAATTTCTTCCAATACCAACTACTATCTCCAATTCGACTAATCTCCCAAAACCCCAAATTCTTCAAATAATATGAATGGATCCATTTAAGCCATAATGAATCCTGTTTAGGAGAGATTTCCCACAAATATTTTCCTAATAAAGCACTGTTCCACCGAGGTCCTTCCTTGAAGTTTAAGCCACCATAAAGCTTTGGAAGGCATATCTTTTCCCAAGCTATAGAATGAAATATATGTTTATCCTCCTTATCACCCCAGAAAAAAGCTCTGCAAAGCTTATCAATGTCTTTTACAACAGATTGAGGGATGCAAAAAAATACTCATCCAGAAGGAGCATAAGCCAAATATAATAAAGTTAATGAGTTGAGCCCTCCCAACATAAGAAAGATGTCTAGAACCCCAGCAAGAAATCAACTTTCTAATTTTATCCACAAGACTTTCACAATCAAATTTATTCCAACGAGAAGATTTGAGAGGAACTCCTAAATACCTCAATAGAAATTTACCTTCTTGAATACCCGCCACATTAATAAGATTCAATCTGGTTTGAGCATCTACCCTAGAAATATAAAAGGAGGACTTGTTGCAATTAATAGAAAGCCCAGAAACAGCAGAAAAATGTTTAATCCCCTCCAACAGAGAAGTTATAGACTCCTTATCAGCTCTAGACAACAAAATGAGATCATCAGCAAAGCATAAAGAAGACAAACTCAACTTTCTGCAACCAGGATGAAACTTTAGACCAGCAAACTTGGCTCTCCACTGTAAAGTTATGGTTAAGTATTCCATGACAAGAACAAAGAGTAAAGGTGAGAGAGGATCTCCCTGTCTTAAACCTCTTTTACCTTTAAAGGAGCCTTGAATATGCCCATTCAACAACAAAACATAATTGACCGAAAACACATAGGCAGAAATCCATTTAATGAACTTGTCAGGAAATGCAAATGCCTTCATCAGATTGATAATAAAAGGCCAAGCAATAGAATCACAAGCCTTACTAATGTCAATCTTGAACAGGCATCGAGGAGAAGCATTAGACCTTCCATACATCCTCAGTAAGTCTTGAAGAATGAGAACATTATGTGCTAATGATCTCCCTTTGACAAAAGCTCCTTGATTACTATGAACTAGATGAGACAGAACATCTAAAAGCCTTTTACATAACAGTTTTGAAACACATTTGTAAAATGTGCTACA
>CAOJBJ011450549.1:0-17877 GCA_948291685.1 Euphorbia celastroides | reverse complement strand
TCTTCTCTGCCTTCTCTTTTCAATTCGGTATCGCGAATCATTGAGTTCGATCTCAATCGAGGCTAAGTTTTCAGCCTCCTCGGTAGCTTGAGTTGTTCTTTTTCTTTTAGGCTTGAGTTTGAAGGATTTGAGCTTCATGTTGTGATAATTGTCCTTGGAGATCTGCTCTAAACAGTTTCAGGAGTTGAAGACAAAAGGAGTTTATTGAATGCATACAAGGTGTTTGATAAAATGTCTTTTAATATGTGAGGGATATGTATTGCATATGTGTGACATATGTATTGTTATGCAAAAATTGTGTAATCTGTTCGGAATTTTGTGTGATATATATATTACATATGTGTTGTATATGTAATGAGTTTGTAAAGTTGCTTTTCTTATCAAATCATTTCGGGAATTTAATGTAAGGGATATGTATTGTATATGCAACACATATGTATGGTATGTGTAATAGATTTTGTAAACCTATTCTTGTTATCATATTCAGTTCGGAATTTTATGTGTAACATATGTGTGACAAATGTATTATATTTGCATGTTACAGCGAAAACAATACCATTTTTTCTATAAGTGTAATGTATGACATATATGTTACAAATGTGTGAACAAGGTACTAAATGTAATTATTTTGTTTTTTTTATGCTTGGTGATGTTAGTTTAGCTTGTTTGTTATTTTGTAATTATTTTGTTTGGCTACTCATTTTGCATTATTTAACAAACTTTTTTTGTCATACCATGTAATTTTCCCTTAATAGTTCTTGCATAACTCTTGAGAGATTGAAAAGGCCAGTTCAAAGTCTAATAGGTCTCTAAGGGCTCCTAATTGAGACTATGTCAATCTTATGCATTAACGCCCATCGTTGGCCCGCATTGTTTCCACGAAATCCATACAAAACCTATACTTGAATTTTACGGCCCACCTCCATGCTATTCGAGATTTGAATATAGACATGGTTTAAAGGTGTCGCACACAGTTAAAACTTGAAACTAGACCTGGCCATGGATGGGGCTCAAGCATGCTCAGGTCAGGCCCTTTCAAGCCTAGCAAAAGATGTGTAAACCAAGCCTGGTCCAATTAATATTAAATAAAAGCTGGGCCTGGACCGGCCTTTATAAAACAAATAAAATCCAAGCTTAACCTGCGGATCCATTAATTCGTTTTTTAAAAACCAAATTTGAAATATTTTTATTAAAAATACATATATTTATAAAAAAATTTAGAAAAAATATAAAATAAAAAGGGATATGTAAATATTTCAATTAAATTGAACAATATCAAAACATACATGATCTAAAACACTCTTACTTTTCTTCATTTTAGATATAATAAAAATATAACTATATATTCAT
The DNA here is from genome assembly GCA_948291685.1 of Euphorbia celastroides. Lineage (NCBI taxonomy): Eukaryota > Viridiplantae > Streptophyta > Magnoliopsida > Malpighiales > Euphorbiaceae > Euphorbia > Euphorbia celastroides. Next base: position 16,527 of record CAOJBJ011450549.1, on the reverse strand, counting down.
TTAATTATTTATGCATATATCGAGCCAACGGGTGGACTTGAATTTCAAATTTAATTATTTTTATACTTGTCCAAACACATCTCATTTAGTCGAGATTATTGTGTCATACAAATCCAACTCAAGACTCGGAGAGGGCGTGTAGAAGAGAAGGGGAGTGAGTGTGCAAGTGGAAGTAGGGAAATTGACTGAAAGTAATACAACACAACATAATGGTCTCTTATCAGTCAATCATTGTTGCCATTGTTTGACTTGAATCTTTAAAGTTCCTACCTACTCTCTCTTTATTATTTTCATTATTCTATGCTTCCTACTTGCTGCCTTTTCATTCAATTGTTTTATTATACCATATATATTCAATATATATATATTAAAGGGACAGCCGACTCGTTCAAACTATTTGGCCATTTCTTTTCTATCTGGGTATCTCCATTTTTATCAAGTCCAATTCATTTTTTGGGTTTTTTTTTTCTAAAAAAGTTATATTGGTTTTCCAAAAACATGCAACAACCTCTGCTACAATTCTATAAACAACTTCTCGAGCTATAATTTGATATTTTGGATTTTGTATTAAGTGTGTAAACTTTTAATTTCATAATTTTATACACGCACTTGCAACTAGTAATAAATGGTTGTCTGGTTCACAAATATCTACAAGCTAATCATAGTTAAAGCATGAAGTTCTGTTAATTTTTCATGTCCTCGACACACAGCATAACTCATGATATTGAATAACTCCAAAGATATACAATCATGTAAATTATATGCTATAAATACTAAGCCAAGGGCATGAATATCAAAAACAGGCTAAGTATCTCGCATTTGCTAACTAAAAAGATATGCATGTGTGATATTTGAAAATAAGGGAAATCTATATCATGTTTAAGGTTTAATGTATCAATTTATCCTCAAAAATTCATTCTCTCTCTAAACTTCAGAACCAATCTCACAACTACCTCAAACTTCTAATGATAAATTAGACCTACGTTGAAGAATGTCTCATAACCTTTTAATTACTCTACCATATACTAAGATGGTTAATAATTATTCAATCATTCTAACTTCTAATTGCATCCAATCCACTGCGAGTATATACTTTTCCTCTACCTTTTAAGGTGTATTGAAGTAGTCACTAAAGGCCAAGTTTTATAGATGTTAAAGGTATACATATTGAGAATAAAATGTGCGTAAAAATTAAAAATATAATCATTGGTTATCCAATGCATTTATTGTGTAAAGTCCATAAACTAAACTCGTCCAAAATTCACTTTTTTTTTAAAAAAAATAGGATTTTGAAGGAACCAAAGTCCGATTTCTGGTCATCCCAATCCAAATAATATGAATGTACCACTTGATCAAAGGTCAATCGGTAAAATTCACCTTTTTTGCAAACAAATAAATTGATGTTACATATTTGGGTGAGGTTGAGATTGTTCAATAAGTCCGATATTTCCTTCTATTATATAGATATAAACATTACATATGCCAAACTATTTTCAAGATGAAATTCAATGTCTTTAACATAAATAATCAGATGGAATGTGCCTGCGAATCGAAAAATAAATTTCCCATATTGATTCAATGCAATAAATTATACTAATCCAAAATTTACTTTTTTTTCAAACAAACAAAAAATCTTACATAGTTGTATGAGGTCAAGTTTGTTGCATATAGTTATTGCTGCTAGTAAGCATATATTTATATTATTTACAAATATTAGCCAACCGAATGTCGAACATTATTCGCATAAAAAAAATTAAATTTTATAATGGAGTGTATTTTTCAACTTTACATGGGATATGTCCTTGTTCGGTGTTTTTAATTACTTTTATTTTATTTTATTGTTTCATATGGGTTTACATTAAATTAAAAAGAAAATCTCTACCTCACCCCGGATGTGATTTGAACCTGGGATCTCTAGAGTCCACAAGCTCCACTTTAACTACTAGGCTAAAGCTTCAACCACCTGTGTTTTTAATTACTTGTTTGATAGGTCAATGCAATATTTATTGGTATCCAACTTTCCAACTGCATAATAAAAACTTTCTTATCTTACGTACAAAACTCCAAAATAAGATTTTACTAAAGAACAAATTTTATCTTTTTAGCATCTTTATTGTAGTTGATAGTTAATTGCATTGCAACATGAAGAAAATTCCACAGCTATGATATATTAATAAAAAATAAATAAATGTGGTGCAGCAATTAGAAGTAAAGTTATAACCGAGGCAATAAAAGTTTTTCAGTTTATAAGATTTACATCAAATTTGATTTATCTATCTATATAATCTGATTTGCACATCAGACTTTATAAGTGAAAACTGTGTTGTTGCAAACGTTACCAGTTTTATTATGATCTTTCGTAGTAACTAGTAAAGTATAGTTTGGTTAACCACGTGTTGTTGGTCAATCACTTAGCGAGATTAACACCAAAATACAGATTTTATTTCATTTCAGTTTTTCTTTTCTTTTAAGAGTGCCAACCTATAAAAAAATTATGAACCTAGTTGGAACGTCAACTTTAAATTTAACCAATCTTCAGTTTCATATAAAAAAAGTTCTATAACTTTACTAGTAAAATTGAATAAAAAATACTAATAAGTGAAACATCATTAATTAATGTGATGTTACAAAATGAAAATAAATTATCATATAAAAATAGTTTTGTAACTGAATCTAATTATATCTAATAAACCTAGCATCAACTGATTAATTAAATAAGTAGAAAAAATAACCATGAAGCTGCTTGGGATTGTATTACAATTTGTTAATAATAAAAATGATAAGGCAATATTTGTTAAATACCACTAGTATATTTTATACCCCATAAAACCATCAACCAATTATACAATTAAAAGGGAAATGAATGATTATGAAGCCAAATTGTAACTTAATTAATTATTTATCCAATAGTAAGAGATATGATAGCGTATATAGGTGTAAGTGTTGTAGCCATAAAGTTAGTGAAAATTAAAGTTGAAAAGAAGTTGAGAAATGGGCAACGCATTTACACAAATATATATTATTTAGTTTTTATTTAATGCATTGATTATATAGCTAATACAAAATGGTACTAAAATTAATAAAATAGTTTTCAATTAAAGTAGGAGTTCCGGAAAAAAAAAGGAGTTGCTTATGGCCAATATATTGGTTGCTACTGCTGATATACATGCAAATTTATGCAGACTAATAAAGTGTATATATTGTGGAATTATTCATTAAATTAGCAAATTATTTAAAAAAATAGAATGTTCAATGAAAACATTAATGTTATAGTCATGAATAAAATAAAATTCAACGAAATTGAATTAGAAAAGGACATGTAATTATAGAGTTGAAGTCAACTGATTGAAAAATAAAAAGTCAAAATTAGAGAATGGATCGTATTCATGTACAATAACTCGATGTCTCATCTCTACTCTACAAAACACTAGCTAAAATACCCACGTGTCTAGACATTATTGACTTTTCAATAACATATTCTATTTAGACATTTAATGAAACGGTTGAAAATTGCTAATACTCAACATCAAATATATAAAATAAAAACTAATTATTATAATTTTATTGTCAACACTATATAATATAAATTTAACATGTAGATCACCAAATGCAAAATAGTCATATCGTAATTGATGTTACTTTTAATTATTAGCAAGTGTAGTTCAGTTTAATTTGTACATAAGAGTCAAATAATATTATTATTCATTGATGAACTCTAATCAGCTAACTAAGTTTTGATTATATGGGAATCAAATTGACTAATACTCTCTAGATCCATTGACAACTAACGAGCAACTAAACACATGCATAGCTTAGTTTTCAATTCACTTTTCTTTGAACTATTTTAGTTTTAATTGGGATTAAGGCTCGTCTGTTTGCATTGAAAATAAATGCAAGGAAAAATATTATGTGCAAGAAAATATTATGTAAGAAACAAATAATTTTATATTAACAGAGATTTGAGAAAGGAAGTGAATGGAAAATATGAAATATTATTGACATGAGAAGGTATTTATACAAGGAAGCTAGATTGTATGAGCTGATAATAAGCTAGTAGTTTGTAACAAACTCTCCCGCTAAAACTAATAAATAAAAGAAAGAATTCTATGTATTGTACATATCGTAAGCTCACTGTACATTATGAATCATAGGCTTGCATTCTGCTGATGTGATTTCTTCTCTAATACCGCCCCTCAGAATGAAGCCTGTAAATGAACAATTCCTTTCTTGATCACATGAATCATTTTGGCAGTGGAAAGATTCTTCGTGAATATGTCTACTATCTGCTGATTAGAGTACACATGACTCACAGATAAGAACCCTGTTGAAATGAGTTCTCGAACTTTATGGACATCAACCTCCACATGTTTAACTCTCTCATGGAAGACTGGATTTCTTGCTATGGCCAATGCAGCAGTATTATTGCAGAATAATGGTACTGGTTTTTTAAACTTCACTCTAAACTTTGCTAAGAGATAACCAATCCATTGTAATTCGCATGAAAGCTGGGCCATACTTTTATATTCATGGCTGTTGCAATAGCCAAGAGTAATGTAACAGTTACACTTTTGGCCACAAGGCTGAATGATTCATGAAAATCAACCCATTGTGCTTGGTTATATCCCTTTGCCACCAGCCTGGTTTTGAATCTATCAACCTCTCCAGATTCTTTGTATTTGGCCTAGTAAACCCATTTGGATTCAATGGCTCTTTTCCCTAGGGGAAGGACTTCATGTCTCCAGGTTTGATTGTCAAGCAGAGCTTGTAACTCTTCATTCATTGCTTTGACCCATCTAGTATCACCACTGGCTTCCTTGTAGTTCTTTGGATCCCTTTCTGTAGTAATGTTAGATGTAAAACATTGTTGTTGTATCGATGGATGACAATAAGAAAGACATAATCTTGCATCCATGTTGGTCTCATCCTCTTCCTTTTTTGAATGAATTGTTGGAGTAATTTGTTGATCTCCAACTGGATCCGAAATACTTGTTTCCCCATGTCTGTAATTGCTGATGTATTGTTAGGTGAGAAGGGAAAATTTGTTTCTTTGAACACTACATCTCTGGAAATGATAAATTTATGATCATGTAAATCATATAATTTCTACCCTTTATGAATTTCTTGAAATCCAATGAAAACTGCTGGTTTAGCTCTAGGATCACATTTTCCTTTATGTGGATATCAGTGTAGAATGTCAAATAGCCAAAAGTATGAAACTTTTCATATGAAGGTAAACCTCCATTGTGGAATACTTGGAAGGGTGTCTTCCAATTCAACAATTTCATTGGCAAGACATTGATTATAGCTGTCGCATACAAGATAGTCTCCCCAAAATTCAATTGGTAAATTGGCTTGAAAGAGGATTGCGCTCTAGCATATTTATTGAGGAGTGTATGAAAAACTTATTTGGTGGATTATTCCATACTTCTGAAATAATGTGAGGCATTTAGAGTTAACAAACTCAGTGATATTATCACTTCTGATTGTTTGCACCTTTGCTTAAAACTGTGTTGTTATCATCTGCAGAAAAACTTCAATTGCTCTATAGACTTGAGCTTTATTCTACAATAACACAATCCATGACAATCTACTGAAATCATCTACAATTGTTAGAAAGAATTGAGCTCCAGTTTTAGATGGAACTTTGTAAGGCCCCAAACATCAAAGTGTAGCATTTGTAATCTGTATGTAGAAGTAATTGAGCTTGTATTGAAAGGAAGCCTGTGCTGTTTTGCTTCAGGACAAGTAGTACATTTTGAATTGTATTTTGACATAGAAACTACTGAAATGTACTCTAACGCCTCATCAGAAACGTGGCCAAGTCTAAGGTGCCATACATCAGATTCTATTGAAGTTACATTATTCAAACTTTCAACAAAATGGCATGCAACATTATTCAATACAATCCTCCATTGAACTTGCTCATCTGTAAACTGCTTCACAAACACAGGATCAAAAGATGATTGATTCAGTACATATAGGCCACTAGTAAGTACTCCCACAACAAATACTATATTCTTCCCCATCTCCTGTAAATAATAATACTTTGGATAAAATGTCACAAGGAGATTGGAATCTTCAAGTAACTTACCAACTGACAGGAGATTAAATCTGAAAGCTGATATATGTAAAACATCAATTAGTTTCACAAGACTAGACAAGATCACAACTCCCTTGTGCAATACAGTTTGTGACTTCCCATTTGGGAGTAAAACTGTCTGAGGACTTTTTAATGTGTGATAAGATTCAAATATTGATACAGTGGAACACATATGACTTGTAGCTCCACTATCAACTATCCAGCATAAATGAGAATCTTGTTGAGTAAAGAAAGATTTGTTACCAGTCAAGCCAGAAAAACCAGCAAAAGCTGAAAAATCAGCTTTGGCTTTCTGCTTCTCCTTTCCCTTCATCATCTTGTAAAGTTCATGAATTATTTGACCGGTGTCCACTTGATCTTCCTCTTCTGTGCTAGAATCTATTTTTGAAAATGGAGAGCTTTTGCTTCTATTGACTGCAACATTTGCCTTTGCGTGTATAGCTAGTAACTTCTACCATTAGTTTCTTCGATGTTAGTTCTTCTATCATTTATTGGATAATTGCTTGGTTGTTTTGAAGTGAATTTGGCAAACTCCATTGCACCATTAGTGCTAACCTCCTTTTGTTTCTCAACTCTCATGACCATAGAATAGGCCTTATTGACAGTTGGCAATGGCTCAGTTTATCAAGATCTAACTCACTACATGTTCATATTACACATTTAATCCAGACAAAAACTCCATCAGTTGTCCTCAGTAATGATATCTAAAAGTCAATTAAAAGCATTACATGTGCATTCATTTATCTCACCTCACTAAAAGGCTGGTGTTGGCCTTAAAGATGATAACTCATCCCAAAGGCTCTTAAGAGTGGTGAAATAAATGCATAAATCGAGATTTCCTTGCAGAGTTTGCCAATTTGCCTTTTAATTCGAAAAAGCATAAGAGAATTGTTGATTCCAGACCTTTGTTCAAGATCGATCCAAAGTGAGTGAGCAAACTTTGCAAAAACGAACAATTTTACCAGATCTTTGTGTATTGAGTTCAGCAGCCAAGCAGTTACGAGGCAATCTATCTCCTTCCATGTTTCATATCATGGATCTCCTTTGCTCGATGGTGGAACTTCAAGCTCGATCCATTTCATCTTCTTCTTCATGGTTAGAGCTCTCACTATCACGTGTCTCCATGTGAAATAGTTGTTGTTGTTGAGAATAATGTTTACCAGAACAACTCCTGGATTATTATCTTCTTTAACACTCATTCTACCTTCAGCAGATTCTTCTTCTTCGAGTGACTGAAAGGAATTCTCTTGTCTTGAATCTCTGGTTGTTGAGCTCGATTAATTAGCTCCGTTTTTCTTCTTTCTTCCTGTTATAGGGCTCTGATACCATTTTAACAGAGATTTGAGAGAGAAAATGAATGGAAAAGATGAGATATTATTGACATGAGAAGGTATTTATACATGGAAGCTCGATTGTATGCGCTGGCAGTTTGTAACAAAATCTCTTGCCAAAACTAACAAACAAAAGAAAGAATTCTCTATATTGTACATATCGTAAGGTCACTATACGTTACTAATCATAGGCTTGCATTCTGCTGACATGGTTTCTTCTCATATATTTTATTATGTTTGGTAACAAAATTAGAAAATATTTTCTGATATTTGATTACATTGTTGAAAAATATCTTCTACTCACATGTAAATGTATACAATATCATATACACTTTTACATTTTATAAACAATTAAGAACTTGTGCAGTAGTTGAAGAATTAAATATTCTTTTTTGACTGAAAATGATACTTCATTAATCAAAATAAATTATTGTCTAACAAAAGGGGGACAAAAGTTCCATTTACCTCTATATGTCGAGGAATCAGTGAATCTAGCTAACTGATGAGCAAGGTGATTCGTAGACTTATGAGCAAAACGACAACTAACAGACTCTAAAGTACCGATCATATTCTGTCAATAAATTATCATTATGACAATAAATTATCACAAACAATAAATTGTTTAAACTAATATAATAATTTTGCCGAGAAAATAATAAAATTGACTAACGGAGATAAAAATAGTAGTACCGGTAAAGGCGCAAGTGACAAAGTTTCATAACAATGTAGGTTGTAGTGATTATAGAAGCGAGGGTGGAAAAAAAGTTGATTGTGGATGCAAAATGGTGGTGATGTTGTATATGTGAAGGCAGTGATAAAGAGGCGGGGGTGGTGATGAGTGAAGTAAATGGTGAAGGTTGTGACTAAGTGAATGTAAACAAAGTAGCATCGAATGATAAAGAGAAAATACTTTTATCTTTTTTTGAATGGAAAATACCTTTTTCATACTTTCTCCCCGTTTGACGATCCCCTATTCGCTCGACCTAAAACCCTGATGTTAAAGGTAGGTCTATCCTGTAGACTACGCACCATTGGCTTGAGGTTGATAAGGCGAAGAGTGATGGTGTTCAATGTTGTGCGGCCAAGCCCCTCAATTCGATAACAAGAGTCGGTTATGGAATAGAATAGTCTTTTGAAGTGACATTGCTCGAAGCCATATTTCCTTTCACATATCGAAGAGAACTAAACGCGCGTAGCGGTCATTATAGCGGTTCCTTCTGTACCTAGAAAACATCTGAAAATACCTGATCAACTCTTTTAGCTCTAAATCTTTGACTCAACCCTATGGGACTCTTACGTCGGGCCGTGCCTATGGCTCTCTTAGGCTCAAGGTCTTTTTTTTAGTACTAGCTTACGTGGCCCTACCAGGCTCAACAAGTCAAGGGCTCTATATGCTACTATCTCTTAGGAGAATTCAAGTGAGACTGCTAAAAGGCGGATCTTTCCTTTATTAACAGCTTTTCATTGACCGCCTCTAAACTCGTAACCAATTTATTATATTTTTCCATTGATTAGAATAATATTTTGAATTTTACCAAAAAATAGTTTTACTTAATAAATGTTTAAAAATTGAAAAAATATTTTACTCTAAAATATTTTACGGAAAATAAAATAATTTATTTTCTTTTCGTTGAGAAATTGGCATGGAGTGAAAAGTTAGAATGATATTAACGGAAAGGAAGAAGAGAAGAAGAAAGGAAATGATTTTGAAATGAATATGAAAATGACATAACACGCTTTTGAGGAAATTAGAAATACGAAAGAAAAGAATGACCGTACATTCAATTTTCCACTTGTACAACTACTCAAAATTTAAAAGGGTTGGCTTTGGGACCAATTCATTAATAAACACTCCCAAAAATGCATATAAATTTTTTGATGTGATAACTGATAACTAGAAAGCAGCATGTCAAATTTTATGACTTAGATAAAAGTCAGATTCATTAAAGTTAGATATATAATTTCAAATTTATCTCAAATTTGGTTTTAATTTTAGTTTTATTTCACATTTTATTTGTTTTTGCACATATTTTACTGTAGGGCTGGCTGCAATATAAAGCATACATCGTGTCTACGGTTTCCTAGTATAGGTAGTATATAAGAATTCTACTTATAATATAAAATGTACTTACTAACAAAACATAATTAAATGAACAGTTGAAGTTTTATGTACTAATTTATTTATTCCTCTTACAATCTTGAATTAATCAAAACTACAAATTACACTTTCAAGCATTCGCTAATGCAAAAATTTAAAGCTAAAATCTTATTGCAATTTATAGCATAACTCAATTTGCTATATTATTTTATACCAAGACAAAACAAAATGAACTTCATTGCGACATGTTGATTTGGTGCATTTAATAATGGAGTACGAATTATAGCAATCTCTTTTCCAAATAGATCTACTTAACTATTCAACAAAGTGTAAACATACACGTGTGTAATCTAATTTAATATAAGTCGAAATTATAGACCAAAATTATTAGAACTGAGTTATTCTAGAATATTTTGATGGCTATATCTTTTACACTGTTGAACGAGTTAATACATTGATATCCAAACCTATTGTGTGGTGTTAAAAAACATAAAAATGACTAGCAAAACAAATGACAACTCGTTCTATGGTATATTGTTGTACTAAATAAAGAAGATGCCCTTAAACCAAGGGAAAGGACTAGGAAAGGAGGGTACGAACACAAAGGAGACAAAGAGACAATTGGATGATTAAAAAATAATTAATCTCCCTTTGCTATGCTTAAGAGTCATCTATCTTTACAATCCTCAATTTGCCTTTAATTTATTCTTAATACTCACTCATTCTCCACTTAATTCTACTCTAATCAATAAACAACGTAAGATATAGGGTCCTCATAGCTGAGCTGCTCCTAATAGCTCGTGAAGTTATTATTGTTATTAATTGCATAACTTTATTTTCTTCATCTTCAATTTTATTCAGTTCAATTCAGGTAAGATAAGATACATTCAGTTTAGTTTATTTCAATTAAGTTGAATTCAGATCAGTCCACTAATTTTAATTGAAAAATAATATAAATAAATTAACTAAAATTTAATTTACTTCGTTTTAATACAATTTAATTCAGTTTATTTTATTGAATTCAATTCATTTAAAATAATAAATTAAAAAGAACAAAACCAAACACTTATTTTGTACTTTTAAATAATTACAAACAAAGTTAACTAAATACTGCTAAATATAGGTAAAAATTGTTGCTTTCCGAAAAATAAGCCTAAACCTTAATTGGTCAAAATATTACTTTTAATGTAAATGAGTTGACACGTGCGTAGCCTTAGCAAGCCATGCATGAGCTGGAGGGAGATATGGAATTCAAGCTGTATATGAAAGCTCCCCTCTTTTATTTTATCATTTTTCATTTTCCTTTCTTTATTTATTTTTTTTAATTTCTTTTTCTCCTATAAATCCCTTCTCTTCTTCCTTCATTTTCTCCACTCAAACTCCCTTTTCCTCTTCTACTAACCCAACAGCAACTACTCCTCACTCACTATGGATTTTTCATTAGTCTTCTTTCTTTCAATTTCTGCAATTGTTTCAATTTTTCTTTTCAATTTACTCCACAAATCCAGAAAACAGAGGAAATTGCCTCTGCCTCCTGGCTCTCTGGGTTTTCCTTACATTGGAGAAACCTTCCAACTCTATTCTCAGAACCCAAATGTCTTCTTTGCTTCCAAACAAAAAAGGTACAAACTCTACCCTAATTTGCACAAACCCACTTGGAATTTCAGAATTCGATGGAGTCTAATTGTAAATTTATGCTCTTTCTTACAGGTATGGCTCTGTGTTCAAAACCCACATCTTGGGTTGTCTCTGTGTGATGATTTCAAGCCCTGAAGCTTCCAAATTTGTGCTTGTAACACAAGCTCATCTCTTCAAGCCAACATTTCCGGCAAGCAAAGAGAGGATGTTGGGAAAACAAGCCATTTTCTTTCACCAAGGAGATTACCACAACAAGTTGAGAAAGCTTGTCCTTAGGGCTTTTGTCCCTCAAGCAATCAGCACAATTGTTTCTGACATCGAATCCCTTGCTGTTGAGTCTTTGAGATCTTGGGAAGGAACCAATATCAACACTTATCAAGAAATGAAAACAGTAAGACTGAACTCAAACCACAATTTACCCTGTTTTTGAGTTTCGGGTAGTCCAATTTGAGACTGACTCTTGATTTTGATTTCTCTTGCAGTACACCTTCAACGTTGCTCTACTGTCAATATTTGGGAAAGATGAGTTAATGTACAGAGAAGATTTAAAGAGATGTTACTACATTCTTGAAAAAGGGTACAACTCAATGCCAATCAATTTGCCGGGGACACTGTTCAACAAAGCAATGAAAGCAAGGAAAGAATTGGCACAAATTCTAGCCAAAATCCTATCGACCAGAAGGCAAATGAAGCTCGACCAAAACGATTTGCTAGGCTCTTTCATGGGTGACAAAGAAGGCCTAACAGACGAACAAATTGCAGACAACATAATAGGCGTCATCTTCGCTGCTCGCGACACTACAGCCAGTGTTCTTACATGGATTCTCAAGAACCTCGGTGAAAACCCATCAGTACTAAAAGCTGTAACTGTAAGTATTGAGTTCAAAGATTCAATTTTTAAGTTCAACCCATTGATTGTTAGTGTAAAGGAACAATTTTTATTGACCTGGAAATGTTTGGTGATTGCAGGAAGAACAAGAAGAAATCATAAGAAGTAAAGAGAAATTGGGCGAGGGGAAAGGACTGAATTGGGCAGATACGAAGAAGATGCCAGTAACTGCAAGAGTGATTCAAGAAACAATGAGAGTTGCTTCAATTTTGTCCTTCACTTTCAGAGAAGCTGTTGAGGATGTTGAATATGAAGGTGAGTTTTGTTTTTTAACTATGTTCTGTCACTTTCATTCAATTGTTTTTTGTATTATTCTCTCCAAGATTTTAACTTTTCAAACCAGAATCTTCTGGTATCTGATGGGTAACTTTTAAATTTTGGTATTTTTCAGGTTATCTTATCCCAAAAGGCTGGAAAGTAATGCCACTCTTCAGAAATATTCACCACAGCCCTGAAATCTTCCCTGATCCTGAGAAATTTGACCCTTCAAGATTTGAGGTCAGTGACGAATTAATTAAACTAAATATCTTCTCATCTTGGGGACCATTCAAATGGGTCTTTGAAATTACAAAAATAATAAACTAAAGTTCCAAACTTCGACTTGAACAGGTGGTACCAAAGCCCAATACATTTATGCCATTTGGCAATGGGATCCATTCATGCCCAGGAAATGAGCTAGCCAAGCTGGAGATGCTGGTGTTGCTTCATCACCTAACTACTAAATACAGGTTGGTAGTAAAAAAATATTTACAGACAGTAAATTTACTAAAAATAGAAAGTTACTGAATGCTGATTGATTTATGTTGCTGAAAAATGCAGATGGTCTACAATGGGTACAGACAATGGAATACAGTATGGACCTTTTGCACTTCCCCAGAATGGGTTACCCATCAACTTGTCCCTCAAATTATAGCACAAAAATAGCCGCCATCATTGACTGACTAGTCCTGTTGCTTTTAACTCCAAAGAAAACTTTCCTAAAATGGAAAGATGAGACCTATTTCTTTCTTCAGCAGAATGATGGAGAGAGAGAGAGAGAGAGAGAGAGAGAGAAAGAGAGAGACGGATTGAACTTCGAAGGCCCTTTCTTGTTGCCAAAAATGGAAAAACAAGAAAATTTTGGAGATTTTGATACACAAATAGATATAGGGAACTCTCATCAATTGTACATACAAGAGTCTCATGACACCTAACACCAGAAGATATTTGTAGGTTTTAATTTTTTTCAACTAGGAAAAGTAATTAGTTTGATGTATGGTAGCTTAATCTAGTAATTCCTTTTTTCAGTTTTTTTTTTCTATGTATATTGCATTTGATGTATTGCCGAAGGCAAAATCAAGATCAATAATTTCAATTAATACTTTCTAAGTATAATTTTTTACCGTCTCGTTATTCTTATTGTCTATATTTATATTGCTAACCTTCTTTTCTATTAACATGCAATAAGACATTTATGAAAAACTATTGAAAACTTTTGATATACCATAAGTCGTGGTGGTTGGTTCAATGGACAGATAGCATAACATTCTCGACATATCCTACAGACTATAACTTCTCTATGAACAACATATGAATTTTCAAAATGTTGATTTAACGAATTTATCTATATTACCATTATAATAAATACGCAGGTCATGAATCTTCTGCAAAGTTATAACATAGTATATTAACTTTACCGAAAAAATAACATAGTATGTTAAAATAGATAATAAGTAGGCCACCTCAAGTTGCTCCAACAATATTGAAAATTGGACGCCAAAAAAAAAAATACCCACTGTAGTAGTATTTTTCACTACAAGACAACAGAACACTAGCAAGGAAAAAGTCCGTTGCAAAATTTTCAAAGCAGCCTAATATGTACCTTCGCGACTTTTTTACATTAAACAAAGTCTTAGAATTTGGCGGCATTAGATACATTGTCTTGTATAGTTCGAAAGATGATGCAATTAAAAGAATTGACCTTCTGAGTTTATTTTGAAAATGTATACGTAGTTGTCAATATTTTAGATATTTAAAAAAGAAAGTGGACATTTTGCAATACTATTACGTATTTTCATTAGTATAATATTTGATTTTGGGAATTCATTCAAAGGAGATCTCAGTCCAATACAATAATGGAGTCAACAATTTTGATGAATTGTCAAGCTGAAACAATTGAATTTTTTTGCTGAACTTAGAATCAGGAAGTCGATGTAAAAATTACACGTAAGCATATGTAATTTTAGTTCAGTTGAATTAGTCTTGTCTGAAATACGTAATCTGTAAACACGTGTTGTTTTGAAAGCTAAACACGTGTTGTTCAATTAAGTTTTCCATTGAGTTAATATTTTTTCTAAGAAAAAAACAGAAAAAATGTTGTCAATGGTTAAAAATTGAGTTGAAAAAAATATGCGAACTTAAGATTCGAAGTGTTTTAAATGTAAATAGGTTAAATTCTGAAATGGCTGCTTGTAAAAACTATATAACCTTAATTAATTTATTTTGAATAAATTGTAGAAATTATCTATAAAAATAGCATTCATTTCATTTTATCGTGCACATTATTAAAGTTTCATGTCATTTATATCTAATTTCCTATTCAATTTCTCTAAATCAATTTTTCAATCTTCTCTTCCTCTCCCTTAATTTGGTCACTTTTCCTCCGAATTTATATCATTAAGTCGGATTTAAAATTTATTTAAGGTATCGATAGATATTTGAGGCAAATACCAATTTTTTGAAGGTATGTGAGATCACAACTGTGTAACAAATACATAAAATGCCCTTTTTTAATTTAAATCTTCTTCCAAAACTGTGTAGCAACACGACAATAACTTATCCTATATAATTTATTTCTGCCCTCTAATTATTTTCAACTACGTTATACACAAAACAATCAACAACAAACCAAACAAAACACGTTTAACATATTGCAATGAGGGGAGACATTTAATGGCAACAAGGTTGCAAAATTGACACATCATTCACAATTGCTCCGAATAATGCTTCATTTAACATGTTTCTACATATAACTCTTCTCTCAAAACATTAAAAAACAATTTACATGTTTTTATTCTGAGAATATAGTTGAAATACCATGGTAGATAAAATTTTGTGTTATAACCGTGGGTTTAGGACAAGTTGATATTTTGGGGTAAAACGAGTTGTTACACAATAACTAAGACGGATATGAACTATTGTGGTTGTTCTTTTTCACTATAATGACATTACCCAAATTCATAATAAAATATTTCCGCAAGCTGGGTAAGGGGGTCGGTGTAAGCAACCTTGCACCTATGATAATTGAAAACTGTTTCCAGTTGACTTAAAATTAGAGTTGCAACAATAATTCATAACTTCATTATTAAAAAAATTTGAACACTTCAATAAACCATTTTATTTCAATCTATTATAAACCAAAAAATAGTAAATATTTGGTACAAATAAGGTCTCGTTTGTTTGTAGGAAAATATTGTACAATGGAAAATATTGTACGAAAATGAAATATTTTTCTGTGTTTGGCTACAAATAATGAAAATACTTCCCAATGTTTGGTTGCAATGGTATATAATATACACAATTTTTTATATATTATTCAATATTATTTCATTTATAATTTCTATTAAATTGTAGTAAGAGTGAAAAAATTTCAAACTAAACATAAGCCTTATAGTAAAAATAATGAAAATAATATTTATTTAGTAAAATAATACAATGATAAAAATATCCTTTTATTTCAAAAGATAATACGATAATAAAAATAATATTTATTTAGTAAATTGGTTGTTAGGGGAGCGTTTCCTCTATTAACTGTTAATTTTTTTTTAAAAAATAACAAAAATAATATTATGAACAAACAAAAAATAATATTACAGTCAGCATAGAAAAAAATGTTCATTATACTAGTAATATATGAAAAGGCAACAGGGAATTCACGGTTTGACAAAAAAATCTTTTTCACTTATTAGGAAATAAATCTTGCAGATACACATTAATTAACATGCAAGTGGCATTTATAATTTAGGAAAATATATTTCCCTGATTTTTTTAAGAGTAAAACATTTTCCAAAATTTGTAAAGGAATTTTCAGCTGATTAACATATTATTTTTTTGACTTATTTTCAATAATAACAAATATCGTAAAATGTAGAAAATATTTTCCTGTAAAATATTTTACAGAAAACAAACAAGTATTTTTTCAATAAATGGAAATATTAGTTTAAAATATTTTCTAAATTTTTCAAGTTAAGATACATTTTATTTTAATAGAGAGATATATAAGTAGACGTACAAATGAAAACAACCGATATTTTGCCTCATTAATGTATCTTTTTATTAAAATATAATTAAATAAATCATAACTAAATATTTATAATTATTGTTCAAACAAAGATTAAACATAAAAAGGAAAAAACGATAACATCAGGAATTCCACCCGCTAATTATATAAAATTATTATGAGATTAATGGAAATTTTCACGGGTACCTAAAA